>JAVQJF010055433.1:0-12500 GCA_036023855.1 Gadopsis marmoratus | reverse complement strand
AATCTGCAGTTTTAGTCAGATTACCAGCTCGCCTGGTCTTTGTTGTCAGAGTTAGCGGCGCTTCAGAGCAGTCGCAGGTCTATTGTTTACATGGACATGAGGACTATTGTATGGATCTTAATGGATTATCCTCTGTCTGTCTGACTTCTTGTCTGTCTGACCATGTTTTTTTCATTTGCAACGTGATTTAGTACTGAAAGACCAAAAAACACGTGTGTGAGTCAGAGGCCCGCTCTCTTTCATTTCGCGTCTTTTGCTTCAGAGACTTTGTTCTCATTTAAGTAAGAGAAATATATTTGTGAACTAAGGAATAATAATAATAAGAAATAATGAAAATGTTTTCACTTTACTTATAGCGAAGTGATATTCCTTCATCAGCATCAACCATTTGGAGACAAAAAAAAAACCAGACAGTCAATAATGTAAGAAAGTTTAGATTGTATAGACTTATACGTTTAAAAATGATTTTCCTAAACTCATTATGTACGTAACTATAGTCACCTATCTCTGCTGCGTATTGATTGCACATTGATCCCACGCTGCTATCACAAAACGACATTTCCCTGCAACTCCAACAAGCCTTTAAGGCCAAGAAGAAAGATATCAACGCTGAAGCAATTCTCCCATCCCAGAAAATGCTTTGCCTCGCCCTTTCTCTCGTCCAGATAAGGGTTCTGTGGAGAAACGAGTTGCTCGATTGATTTCTCATTTACCTTCTGTCATCTGTCCTTTTCTCTTTTTTCCCCCTTCTTCTTCCCTGTCCTCCCCCCTCCCTCTAACCGCCTGTCCGTTGTCCGTCCATCCATCTCTCCGGTGTACAGTGTGGTAATCCAGGACAATATGTTCCAACATCTGCCTCTCCATATGATGCCTGACCCACGCCATTGACCCTCATTATACCGCGCTCCACACACACGCACACACGCACACAAATTGAATCTCTCACACACACATCCACACTTTTCTCCTCCACGTACCTCCATCTTTCTTTCTCTCTGTCTATCCTTTTAGCTGATCATCCTTCTAACCACCTCCCTGGTACCTCTGCCTTTTCACCTTTATCTCTTATTGCTCTCTTTCTTGTTTGCATTTTTCTTTTCATTTCTCAGCTCTCTGTTTGTCTTTCCAAGTCCATTTGTGTGATTGTAGACGATATCAATGATATCAAGGGTCAATAGGGAGCCAGATTAACATGCTCTAATGCACAATGTCACACTCATGCCCCAGATTAAGATGCTAAATGCCAACCTTGTACACTCTAAAGCCTCCATTGCCTTGAAATGCGTCTGTGAAGGATTCTGCATTAAGCTCCCATTGACTATAAGTGCTACTCTCTTGATTTCTATGGAGGCTGTTTTAAATTTGGAAAGAGATTTAAATCTTTATTAGAGAGATTAATAAATTTTTCCTAAGAACTGCACTTAACCCAAAGCCGTGGCGTTGATAGTTTTTCTCTCTTATTTCTATGTATACCTTCTATGTATATGGTTTTTACACAGTGTAATCAGGGCAAAAGCCATTGTTAATCCCTGATTTCTTCCTCTATGTCTACTGTTAACAAAGAAGATGTTTTCACATTTAAGACACCAACAAGGACTGAGATGTAGATTCTGCTCAATGGTTTGGCGTAATATCAGGACCGGTGATACGTTACACATTCATCGTGTAATTCTTTGTATTCACTTTAAACTGCAAATATGAGTGTTCTTGCAGTTGCAGGTGGTATCACCAGGGTCATCTTTTGTAATCCCTCCCCAACATGTGCAATACTAATAGATGGAAATCCTGTTTGTCCAGTAGCCAAATTGTTGTTGTTTCTTTATCCTACAAGGACGTTAATGATCAAAATTTAAGAGGGATGCAAAAAAATACCACACTGCCTACCACACTGGTCAGAGAAAAAGACCATTACAAGGATTCTGTGTAATAAAACTGTTAAAACATTTACTCAGTAGCCATTTGTGGTCACCAGCAAGGTTTAATGTTGTACTGTGTCAGTAGCTGTGTGTGCACAGTATGGGCTGCATGCATTAGTACCATTGCACCAGTTTCCCTAGTGAGTCTATTAAAGCTTGTTGAAAGTGCAGGGGCGCCAAAGGCCATGACCTGGACCAAATTAAACTCTCATTGCCTGAGAAAATTCATATTTTTACTTAATTTAATGATTGCATTGTTCCTTTGTGGACTGAAGAAAATTGACTTGAACTCATCTTGGACTTCTAAAACCTTTTCAAAACACATTGTATACAAAAATAAAGAATGCATTAGATTTAAATTTGAGACTATAAGCTATATGGTTGTTTTTATGTAGTTCTTGAAAAGTCAACAATTGAGTGCAATTTCAGAGGAAATGCGTAACGTAGCATATGTATTGACTGTGTGTGTGTGTGTGTGTGTGTGTGTGTGTGTGTGTAGTTCAAGTGTCCACATCTGTTTGCACACATTTCTATGCACTCTTGAGTGCAGCTGTGAAGTTTATTGTGTGCCCTATCTGAAAATCTTTCATTTTCTATCTCTATCTTTTGTGTGTCTTGGCTAAGTGGGTTCACTTGCGTCCCCTCTGCCAAACCACTGTGTTGCCTTGGCGACCCGAGGCCCGAGCTAACTGTCATGTCCCGTCTCGGCGGCAGAAAACACCTCCTTATCAAATGAGGGAGCGGAGGCGATCCCAAAGGAAATCCATCCACACTGAGACATCTGTACTCGTGTTAGCCTGGGCAAATCCGTTCCTTTCTGACAAGCCTTAATCTCAATGTGCCACTGCGTGTGCGTGTGTGTGTGTTTGTCTGGGAGGATTGTAGGAAAGAAATCTGCTAGTGAGATGTTTTTTTGCACTTGTTGTGTCCTCTAACCCCTCCCTGCTGGTAAAAAAACAACAACAAAAAATCCAATTGCAAGGTGGACAAAGCCGTGCAACTGGAGATTGAGTGAGTCTGAACATGGCCGAACATATGGACGGCTAGATTGAAGCAGTGATAACAGCGCAGAGGACATTATTCTCAGGCTAAACACACAAATTTGCTCTCACACACACACACACGCACACATGCCAGTAATAATGAAATCGGTGACAACAGCGGGGTCCGTTCTCCATGATAGAATTACACAGTTACTCTATTCTCCCTGTAGTGCCTAGCATATGGGGCAGCACGTTTGGCTGACAGGTGCAAATGTATTACACACACTCTGCCTAACCCTTAACCCATATTTTCCCATCATTCCCTGAGTGTGTGACCAGTAAGTGAAAAAGATGTGCAGGGAAACATGTGTGTCAACGCAGCTGTTTCTCTCAGATATTCATGTATGTGCGTGTATTTTATGATAATGCGTGTGAAGGAGACATGAGGAGTGTGCAGCTTGTACCGAGGCCGAGCCCAACGCTGGAGGTTAATGCGTTATAGACGGGCAACTGGGGAGGGGGGGGGGGGCTCTTGTGCAGGCTCTTAACCCCTGGGACAGGGGGGCCCTAAAGCCCACGTGGATCTGAGTGTGCTTGTCTGCGTGGATCAGAGGGAGAGAGTGAGTGCATGAGCGGAGATCGGAGGGGTCAGGATTACCGAGCGATAGGCCACTTATTCTAAATATGCACACAGGAAAAGGACCTTTTGTGGGATGACAGATGTTGACTCCTTTTTGAACAGTTTTATCTCTCTGTGGTTCTGACTCTGTCGGACAGCTTCCAGCCTCCAATCAAATTATACATCTTGGTTAAATCCTAAAATGTAATTTTTCATCATAAAGATTCTGTATCATAACGCGACACAGTTTTAGGCTATAACGTTTCATGGGTCTGGTCGCATCTCAAAAATGGCAAAAAAATTAAATGTACCCTTACTGCAAACATATGCGGTTGAAACACAGCAAACTACGTCAACCTGACTAAGTCAAGAGTTAACGGTATTTAGTGATTTAGTGAACACTTTGACTTATAGTTTGCGGTGTGTTTCAACAATATTAGACTTTTTAGTTATTTGACTTGACTTGACCAAAGACAACATGTGCTGATCACTTTTTTTATTAGCAAAACAATAGATTTTTTCCCCACACTTTCAGAGGTACGGAGCATGCTGGAGATATGTCATCCATCACAGTGAATATTTGTTGATACCTAAAAGTTGAGAGTGGGAATTGCCTAAAACGGTGTGTTCAGGTGCTTGTGGAAAGACAGGCCAAAATGTAATCATCATTTCGATCTTATATTATCTGTATTAAGACACCTCTGTGCTGTTAAAAGAGACTGAAATCTCTTCAGCATGACGAAGAGATTAGCTTTGACAGTCTGTCTGAATATGTCTGTCCTGTGCTTTATGTTGCAGGACCAAGCCAAAGGCTAGGGTTACACTTGTCAGTTATGTGTGATTTTGTGAGCTCTGATCATGAAGATCATGTTTTTATGGGATCACTTCACTGTCCATATTTTGGCTGAAAGTGACAGCTGTGCACCTACCTACCACCCCCCCCTCCCCTCCCCCGTGGCTGTGTTTGTGGTCTTGTGTCTATTTAGTATGTGTACTGTCAGGGTTAAGGGATTTATATTGGGACCACCCAAGTGTACAGGAAAACTGAAAATGTTTTTACAGAATGTTTTAGTCTGTGATACTCAAGGACTTCTAGTGGTTGTTGCTGTAATTTATTCTGTAATTTGTTCTTTGATCCCAAATTCTGCTTCCCAGGGGTTATGTGTAGGTTCTGTAGCCTTACCTGGAGTTGAAGGGGTCCCAGGCCTGGTGTGGCGGCAGCAGCAGCAGCAGCAGCCATTGTTGTGGGGATGAGCTGGAGAGGGTAGGGGTCACCTGAAGAAAGCCAGAAGCGATCACATGTTTAAAGCATTGTCAGGACGTTATGCAAATATTAAATCAAAATCAATGGTTGTTTTTGGACAGTAGCATCCCCTTCTCCATATCCTCCATCTCTCCTAACATCCCACCCCACCCCCACCCCGATCTTCTTTATTTTTCTTGTAGCATCCTTCTCTCTTTTCCCACCCTTCGCCTGCTTTGCGACCTTTCCGCCAGCCATCCCTCGCCCTCTCCTCTGCCCTCATCCCGTCCTCCCTTCCTCTCCCTAGTCCTCCAGCTCTCTCTGTCTGTGCCTCCTCCTCATCTTTCCACTCATCCCCTTGTTTGTCTTCTTCCTCTCATCCCACCTTCATCCCTCTCTTCCCCTCGCCTCACCCCCACCAACCCCCCCTCCCACCACCACCTGAGTCCCTCTCTGCAGCTGTCAAAGCCGTCCTTTGTGTGTGCTGCTGGTAGGGCCTTAATGAAAAGCCTGATTGTGTGTCCTCCTCCTTAATACCCCTGACAAAGAGCAGTGAGGTGAGGGGATTCTGATAAAGCTGGCCCCAGCGCTGTAATTAAGAGCCGCCACTGCCGATTGCTGCTCTCTCCTCTCTCTCTCTTTCTTTTCCTCTCCTGCTTTTTAGGGAGAGGGCTGCTTTCAGACTCTCTCTCTCTCTCTCTCTGGCTCTCCCTCTCGCTCGTCTCCCACCTCCTCCCTCCTTGTTGTCATCTTTCTCTCTTCACAAGTTACTCTCCACCTCTACCCCATCCTTCTCTCCCGCTGTCTGCCCCTCTGTCAGGAATGATAAATCAAGAGATAGATGGACGAGCAGGGCGGAGGAGATGACAGACGCGCAGAAAGAAAAGCAGGGGAGAAAAGGACGAGTGCGGATTATTAGTGACCAGGTGCAGATAGGCTGTGCTGTAATTACTGAGAGAGAGAGAGAAAAGGGGGGAGAGAAAGGTCAGAGCTGGAGGGTGAGGAAGGGCAGAGAGGAAAGGAGAGGACAGGAGGAATACTGTACTTAATTATCGTCATATTGACTAAGACGTGCCTGTTGACAGCTCTGATTTGCATTTGGACATGCCCACTAATCAAAATACAGTACACAGAGGTCAGACTTTATACTGGTGTCACACCGAGGAGAAAACCTGGGAATGTTCTCAGGGCTTGACCTTTCATTTCTGACCTGAATCTTCAGAATAGCGGTCAGGACCTTCTATTGTGCATGTGTGTGCTCATGTAAATGTGTGTGCGTGTGCGTGCGTGCTTGGCATGATCCAAGACATATTTTCCCATATAACTCGGTATTTTACAAAAAAAAAGCAAAGCAGAGACATTCTTTTCTCAAACGGGGTGGGGTGGGGGGGGGGATTTAAGAATTATTTCAGGACTGTGTATTCTAGGAGATGGGTCTTTTCTCCTCGCTCCCTGGACAAACATGAGCTGGGTGGATATTTATGCTCCTCCTGGGGGTCGCTATAACAAAAAGAGAGAAGGATGGAGGAAAGCAAACATGTTGCTCTTGGCTTGGGGACCGCAACCTCGGCAGACAAGGACGACATTTCTCACTGACAGACGAAAGAGGGAGACAGATCGAAGGAAGCAAGGCGCAAAAACACTGTCAATGTCCCTTTGGTGTCAATTTGTGGACAATATTTTTTGTTTAAAATTCTGAATGGGGCATTCCATGAATTTTAAAGCTTAGCGACCTGCCTTAGAGCACTACTACTGAAGCTTTCTCAGGTTATCCTAAGTCATCAGGGTTATCTTGGACTTGGCTTGAGGCTTCAGATTTATTTATTTTTTTTTTTAAAGCCTGTGTTATGAAGTCTTTGAAGAGTTTGAAAGATGTAAAAATGTTTCAGGCAAAGATTGTCTAACAAGAAAACCTATTGAGTTGCATTATGGGAAATGTGGTTGCATATGTTTTAGAATTACTAGAGACTAAAAGTCAGGATATCGTCACCTCAGCTGCTTTGCTTTTAATTATTCTATAGAATTAAATTTAGGAAATTTCAAATTCATCTTTTTAAGAAGATTATGAGCATGTCATGCCTGAAATTGCAGTGCTGGGCAGAACTAGGTTAGTTTTCCGTCTTTAAAATAGATCATTAACAGTCCTCACAAAAGTTTAACAGCTATCTTTAGCTTTAACATGTTGTGTCAATGGCTTGGACAATAGAAAAATGGTGTTACTGTTTAACAAGTGTTCAAACAAGACAGCCACTCAGTGCACAGAAGTCCATACTGTGCAGATAAAATCTATTCCTATCTTCAAAGCTATGAAGCGCTGTGAGAATATGTCAGCGCACAATGCTACACATGTCCTATTTAGAGCTGCAGCACCAAACTACATCGATTCACAACAAATTTGAAAGTTGCCAGAGAGTTTTCTCAGGGGCGGCTCAGCCTGGCGCAGCGTGCCAGTCCGGTTGGAGTTGGCGGAGGCAGTGAAAAGACAAGCCCACCACTTGACAGGGTATTTACGTGGGCAGTGGGTGTGGGTGAAGATGGCACTAATTAAAATGGAATGGACTTGTTTGGAAAGCTGTGAAACTCTAAGGGGGTGGGGGGGAGGGGGATGGGGGACTGAGTGTGCATGAGCTTGTGTGCGCGCTCGCATATCTATGTCTAAGTATCTTTTTTGTGTGTTTGCGATATCACAAAGCAATATCTGGCTGCCTGGACGTTTGCGTATGTGTGTGTGTGTGTGTGTGTGTTAGTGTGTGTGGGCTGTGTTGGAAACATGTTCTGGCTGCGTCCTGTGTTAATGTGAGGAGAACCTGGGGCAGGTCACATTACCACCCTCCCCACCCGCCCCTCTGCTAACCCCCCCACCGTGCATTTATTCCCAGCATCGCCTGGCAAGCACTCACCCCTCTTTCTCTTCCTCTCTCTCCCTCTCTTTCTCCCTCTCTCTCTATCATGGTAAACAACACATTGCCACACAGCCGGAGTGTGATAGCCAAAAAAAAAAAACATGTCCTGCAGGACGCCTGTATTTTGTTGCTTTTATACATCAAAAAATAGACAAGACAAAAGGAAGGAGCCAAGGGACTGAGCGAGAGAGGGAGAGATAGCGATTAAGAGAGAGAGATTGTAAACAGGAAGGGTGTAGTTGGACTGGTTTTTCTATTAAGAGAGAGATGTTGTTGTAGGGGCGAGCTCGTCTTTTGGGAAACAATCCGACTCCTTGTGTGGGAAAATGGTCAGACCCTACCTTGCGTGGTGAAAAACATTTGAAACATCACACATAAAAAGTACTTTTACACTGAAAGTTGCACCTGTTTATGAATGTATTTGTGTGTCTGTGTGTGTGTATGCGGACGTTACTCACTGCAACCAGGCTTGTAGTTGAAGCCAGGGGGCATGAGGAAGCCCTGCTGGGCTGCAGCCGCCGCCAGAGTCCTCTGGTCCGGAGGAAAGACTGGGATCATCAGCGGAGGGAGTTGGCCCTGGACCTGCTGATGAATGAGGGAGAAGAGGGGGGGGGAGCGAGAGAGAGAGAGAGAAGGGGGCATGAAAGGCAGCGAGGAAGGAGATCAAGAGGAAGAAGGGAGAATAAAAGAGAAAGAGAAGAAAACATGAGCACCTTTGGCATCTCTTTAATTGGCCGTCCATAGACATGCACTGAAAGCAATGTTCACGATGACGGTAAAAATAGTGCTGGTTATGTGTGTAGCTGATCCCAGAACAGCCTTATTCTGACAGTCACAGATATATCTGAATAACGTCATCATCATTTCTCAGAATCACATGCATTCAGGTTCATATACATACTGTGTGCTTCTGTAATACATATGGAACACACACGACATCAGTCTGTAAAGACACTAATGAAGCCACACACACATGTACTCAGACTCTACACACTACAGAAAGCAAGTCATCAGCGCAGTTCAACAAACTCTCACAACAGCTGGCCTTTTCCTTTCATTTGGAAGATGATGTTCTCTCCCTTCTCCCCTGCATCAATCTCCCCCGAACAACCCAAACACACCGCCGCGCACACAGACGCAACCCTCTCCGCGCGCGCCCGTCGGCAGACAGCCATACGACTTCACAAGGTTTCCAGGATTTTTAAAAGGAGAGGCAGAAAAAAGCTCCTCCGATGGGTGGCTTTGGCAGGGACGACAGGAGAGGGAGAGAGAGAGAGAGAGGGGGAGAGAAGGAGAGATAGGGAGACAGAAAGAGAGAGAAGTAGGAGACAGATGGTTGCACTAAACAGCATTCTGCCAAAAACAACACACAAAGACTCGCGTGTGATGGACTGACTGACAGTTTGAGAGGGAAGATGGGAGAAGATGAGGAGAGGAAGTGAGGAGGAGAGGGAGAGTGTAAAAAGGTGAGACAAGGAGGGAAATAAGGAATCTTATCGAGCTGTAAAGCTGAGGTGTAATGCTGCTACGATGTGGAGAGCACAAATATGAAGAGAGGGAGGGAGCGCAAGCCAAATTCGGTGAAGATTTTAAGCAATCTTCCAAAAAGTCAGACAAGAAAATCAACGTGTTTTCATAAACTGCTGGTCAACTACTACTGCATACTCAACAGAGCCCCTGTTTCTCCTCAGCTCTGTAGGTACATCATGTGATTTATGTTATTTGTTTTATAAATCAACTTGCTTTTGTTGCAACATACAATGTGGTGCCTTCATTGGCCACCAGTTTGCTTTTGAATCTTTGGGCATGGCAGCAATACAACAATGCTGCGCCTACGCTGTACTAAAATAAGACAACAAGAAGAAGAGATAGGTCCTGCAGTGAAATCACTTATCTAACAAATCAGTTTCATCACTCCTGTGCTTCATCTCTTTATGAATACAATGATTTTTAGGCTACATCTCAGTTAAACTGCAAATATGTTTTCTTGCGTCATTCCCCCTCCCACATTTTTTGGGTCTCCCTTTGAGTTCTGTTATGGGCAAATAAAAAAGTGTGTGGAAACTAACTTGTGCCATCTTTAGGGACCTTTTCAACCAGTTCACATGCTGCTTGTGTGATCCTTTAATGCCCTAAAGACATAAGTAAAACTTATTGTTCTTTCTTTCCAGTCATGTGCATTAGTAGAGACGGGTGAGTAGTTGATTTGGGTAAACTGTGCCCCTTTAAGTCAAAACCCTGACAGGGTCTTTAGGCCTGTGACCTGTACTCCTGGCTGCAAAGCACTTTGTTCCCTCTTTACAACTCGTCTCCTCTCTCCTCCTCCTCTCTCTCTTATTTTGCCAGGAGGTCAGAGAGGTAGCAGCTGAACAGGATAATGGGGGGGAAATTGATCCGCAATGATGAAAATGGCCGCAAATGGCCGCACAAACTTAAGGATGCAGTGGTGCCACGGAACAATCAGGTAATATCTCGGTATGGACACTTGAAGTGGTTAGTGTTTGAAACGGGTAAATAGAAAGGGAGAGAGAGCGGCTGCCTCTCAGAGCTAACAGTGCTCCCAGCTGTCCCTCCCTTTCTGTGTATACTCAACTTTCCCTGGACGTATGCATGCCCGTGTACTGTAAATACCTACGAGTGTGTGTATCTTTACAGTGTGTCCCCCCCCCCCCCCCCCGCTCCTGTGTGCAGCCAGCAGCACTGTAATCAAACTATCACAGTGCAGGGGGGAATAGCGCTCTCTTCAAGCGGCTCCTGTTTCTCCCCCCTCACACCAAAAACAATAATTACTCCACCATTTTGGTAAACCATAAACTGCCGTGCCGCGCGATCAGAAGGGAGAGGCGTTCCAGTGCGACGCTCGGACAGGACCCCCGCGGGGACGAATCACAGACAGAACAGATCCGCTTTGCCTTTCAGGCCTAATTGGACATATGCTGGAGTGGAGCTGGCTAGCAATACTGTAATGTACCATAGGGAGGAGAGGAGAGGAGAGGAGAGGAGAGGAGAGGAGAGGAGAGGAGGAAGAAGAAGATAAGTCTGTGGCAGCTGTAATACATACATGCTGTACATATACACACTGGCACATATACTGTGTGGCGTCTGTGTGTGCACATGGCTTTCTTTCATTACAAATGAAAATGAAAATATCATAGAGTCTTCTCCTCTCTATATCTGCTTCTTTCTGCCTCTGTCTCATAACAAAAAGCCTGCGTACAATAGGAAGACATTAATCAGCCTGGAGACTGTTGCACAATGGGATAAGAAGATTGAGCAACAGAAAATAAAAGAACATAATGGCGAGAGAAAGACACACGAGACAAAAAACACGCTGAAATATACAGAGAGGAAGTAAGAGAGAGAATGGTTTATGGAGACTCATTCCCTCCCATATGTTGCTGTTGTAATCGTTGTGTAGGATATGTGTGTAACAGCTGTTGAGCTGATGAGCAGCACCACTAGCTTAGCATGGTCACTGTATACACACACACACACACACACACACACACACACACACACACACACACACACAGGAGGCAGAAGACATGGGTCAGAGCAACATGAGATTAACAGACAAGGCACTCTACAACAACTGATCTGTGTGTTTGGGTGGAGGGGTGAGGAGGGGTTGTCCACTAGCTGATCATATGATATTGGGAGTGGATCAGTCTGTCCCATCATGCCCTCCCTGTGCATCCCTTCCCATTTACATTCCTTTAACATCTGCCGAATGACTTAATCTGATATTTCTCCTAAGATTGGTTAAACAATAATGGAATACTTTAAAGTGGATTGTGAGCTCTGTGCGTCAGCCTCGTGATCACAGTGTTTAACTTTGAAACCAACGGGGGGGGAAAGGAGAGGGAGACAAGAGAACAGAAGCGAAAAATCAGAGACAAAGAGGCGCATTGACAGGAGGAAAGAAAAGCCTGCGAGAGAAAGTGAGGGTGAGCGAACCGGAGGAGAGGGAAAGTGAGAGCGAGGCCAGATCTATCAGACAATCTCCAGATCCCACATAAAGGAAAAGGCACATCTGAAACAGCAGGCGCTTTGGGGAATAACGCACTCCTCGGCTTCTCTTTCACACCGGGCCCACAGCGAACATGAAAACCTACAACACACACAGGCAAAACATCACTGCTGCTACTGTAAGCTGCCGAGGTGGAGGATAAGGGGCTCCGCTCTTTATCTGCACACCCCTCCTGAAACCAACAAAAAAACCGTCTAATCAGTGATAACCGAATGCAAAGCAAAGAGAAACACTTGAAACCTTGGATGAAGAAGCACACACACACACATATACACACACGTATATATATATATATATATATATATAAAAAAATGCGTGAAACTTTCTCTGGAGGACTTTGACAGGGGCAAAGAGGACCGAACGGAAATAAACAGCAGATAGACAGAGCAGAGTGAACGAGAGAGGGAGAGAGAGGAAGAGAGATGGAGGAAGGGGAGCAAGAGTTGGATAATTGGCAGCGAGAGGAGGCTGCGTTCAGCGCGCGCCAGGCGGCACAGCTTGAACTTAAAGCGCTGCTGCGGTATAATGAAGATGTGGCCGCTAATTAACATATGGGGCGCGAAGCAGGTTGGCTGGCACGCGGCGCGCCGAAAACTCCAAGGTAAAGTTATTATTGGGGAGTAATTAGCTCTATGAAGTTAATGCGCCGAACAATAGCTGCCAGCGCCGCACAATATGGCTCGCATCTGAGCGCGTGCGACAGAAAGTAGCCCCCGCTAAAGTGCGAGTCCCACAGCTAAAATCTGTTGGCGACCATATGCTCCGGCAATTAATGCAAGGCCTGGGTGACCTATTGCTAAAGAAGG
>JAVQJF010055431.1:0-62917 GCA_036023855.1 Gadopsis marmoratus | reverse complement strand
GTGTAGTAATGTAACTGGAGGATTCAAGTAAAGCATTTAAAATGTGGCCATTTGTGTTGTAGGTCTGTGTTTGCACACAGTATCTGCGTGCTTCTTCCTATGTATGTGTGTGTGTGTGTGTGTGTCTGTGTGTGTGTGTGTGTGTGTGTAGGGTGTGGGTGTTTACATAGGAGAGCATGTGTTTGAGAGTGGCATTGCCCACACAGACGAGTGGGAGGAGTGTTTGGGGTGGCAGAGGGGAGTGCTGGGCCTCAGTATGTTTTCTTGGCACCTTCACTTAAGTATGATCTAATTTCTGGGCAAGCCGTGCCCTGTAGGCTGCAGTGGGGGACGGCGTGGGACCGGAAGCGGAGCAACGAAGGCCCATGCGGGGCAGAGTGCACCAACCACTCCAGCACGATGGAAAAATCATGGTGGACAGAAGAGACACCTTTCCATGTTATACAGTCCTGTTTGAGACATGCTGCCATGATGGAGGAGCGTCATGTTCCCCAGGTCTGACGCTTTGATCTCCTTCTATTGCATTACAAAAAGCCCTCGATGCCTCCCCCCCTCCACTACACCACAATGCAGGTTTTATATTTATGAATGAAAGAGTGAGGTGGAGTGTCATTTTCCTCCACCCACACCTCAGCATCGAGATTAGTTAATTATCAAAAAGAGCGGGCAGTGGAATCTGTAGGACATCAAAAACAGGCTTCACAATACAAAGAGGGCCGGATGATAAGGGAGTGTAAATTAACGTTGTGCATGAGGCAGGAAACGACTCTCTCTTATTTATATATTTGTATTTGTATACAGTATATAGATTTAAGCAGAGAGGCGGGACGATTACACAACACTACGTAAACAATCACATCAGTGACTAAGTTAAAAAACAACCATGACACATCTGAGTTTGTATTCAGTGCCTACTGGCTTTCACAGACACACAAAGTGCTGAAAATAATGTTTCAAACTCTGTTTTTCCATGGAAGCATTAAGAAATATAGAAAAATCTTTTTATTTAAACTATGCGTAGACTCCAACTTGTCTCTCTATAACAAAATGAAACACACAGAAATTCTGCATAAACATTTTATATCGGTTGTAAATCACATTTTTACTGGCCGTCTTTGGATCACTAATATTTACTATTTTTAAAAATGGTAAAGTAGATAAATGAATTTGAAAAGTTTATGTCAACATATTTGTGTTTAAAAGGAAAATAAACACTATTTGGATTGCAAATTAGTGTGAGGTTGACCTCTAGTATATTTATTGTCTCTATAATAAATTACCAGCGACAACAGACCTGCACCAGCCTGAGAGTCAAAACAGAAGTTATGGATAAATGGTTAACATGAACACTTTACCAAACCTGCTGAAAAAGGGACAAATTAATAATTACAGTAATAATATCAACTTTTATATAATTAACTGCATAAATACATCAAGTACATCACATTTGGAATACAACAGATTGGTGTTGAAGGGTACTTGAGCTCATCTGATATTAGAACCACTGATGGAGGAAACCAATAGGAAAATGTTTAAGTCTTTATATATCGTATACAGTACTGATCTACAATATAAACTATAATCTTTTTATAAACATTACAGAACTATTTAGCAAGAGTAAAAGTGTAGATAGCTGGGATTGGCTCCAGCCCCTCCCCGCGACCCTTCGGAATAAGCGGTATAAAGAATGAATGAATGAATGAATAAAAGTCTAGCTAAATGCTAACTACTGCATGCTAACATGCTGATGCTATGCAGGTATAACATTTACCATGTTGGAATATCTTAGTTTAGCGTGTTAACATGCTAATAAAAACAGAAGGCATTAACATTTAAAGGATTTAAATGTCTGACTGTCTAACAGGATGCACATACAGTACTGTGCAAAAGTTTTAGGCAGGTGTGAAAAAATGCTGTAAACTAAGAATGCTTTCAAAAATGGAAGTGGTAATAGTTTAGTTTAATCAATTCCTATTTTCCCCACATATATCGCACAGGGGCTTACATGTGATATGTTCTCTAAATTGCCTCCCTATAATACAACAGGAGTCTTTTATTGTCAGCTCTGGAAATAATTAGCTTATCAGTCTGGTCCAATTACAGGTTCAATTGCTGGGCATGTACATTACCTCGGGTCAGTGTAATCTCCTACCAACACCCTGGGAATTTAGTGCAGGGTATCGCAGCGAGCAGGATATTGGGTCACATGTCAGTGATTAACAACAGTGTAATTAAAAATGTGACGGAGAGTCTGAGAGGATGACTGCACATACAGCATGTACTCTGTTCCCTATGCGCCTGGATAGATTTATATAAGGCTCTAAGCTAGACCTTATCCATGCCTACTCTACCTTCAATGTCTTTACTCATTGCATGAATGTGGTTACCAAGAAACGACAACGTGTTGCTATGGGTGCGTGGGTGTATAACGGCACAGACCCTCACAAAGAGTCAGTCTGAAGAAAAGACACACACAGGCAGTATTCAGATATTTTACTTAAGTAAAAGAACCTATACAACAATAAGTCAGGCATTCAAAATATTATCTTTTGGGTTCCAGGACCGACTTAACAGTTCAAAAAACAAACTTAAAATGATTTTATCTAATCTCGTGATAGTTGCCTCCACCCTCTGGAGTTTGTCTTCTCATTGGTGAAAATAATAATGAAAATGAAATATAACTATCATGTAGAGACAAGCTAGTTTTGTTCCATGCTGTATACATAGTGAAATAATATTTTTTTCAACTTAAAACTGTTTTCAAAATAACATTTGGAGTGATTATTTCTAAAGATTTGTACATTTTTATAGGTAGCCTGTATCATGTTTCTTGTATTTTTGGGTTCCTGGCCACTTTATACTTTGCTAGATTAACAAAATTTTAAGTCAGGCTGAGTTTGTGCTGATAAAAAGGATACCATGCATGTAGGTTAATGTCAGTTTAAAAAGGTGCTAAGCATTTCTAAGCATAGAAAGTCAAAATGAGACTGGACCCAAGAGGGTTTTGAACTGATGCCATATTTCAGCTGTAAATAAATAGATATTCATATGCTCAGAACCTTTTCTACATTACTGACCCTCCCAAATAAGTTTATTAGGGTATATTTTTTCTGAGTTTTATAACTTTTGTTAAAGGTTTGACCTCTCTGAGGTTTAACTGACCTGTCACGACTGGTCATTTCTATGTTTTGTAACTTCCATCAAATGTGTAAGCTCGGTTTGTGGCAAAGAGAACATTTACCACTTCAATCATTTTCTACACATTTGGTTTCAATAAGTTCAGAGGAAATAAAAAAATATATTTGAAAAAGAACTGTTATTTTTTACAGCTGTGGGGTCTGTGGGAGCTCAAACGATGAGGAAGTAAACCAATTAAAACAAAACACAAGCCTTAAGTATTACCAGCAAATTCTGTCAGCATTTAAAGATCAAAAGTATTTTTTGCATATTCTCTTATAATATATTATGTATAAACATGTAAGGAAGCATTGAATGTTATATCTGGTTAAGGTTGAGCTAATTTGAACACCTGTATATGCTGCTAGGCAGTTTAATCTGTCACAATGCAATATATTTAATAATAAGGATCATAATAAGATATATATTATAATAATAATATGATTTGTTCCCCATACTCACTCACATTATTGTACAGTTTGTTTATTATTGTGCAGCTTGTTTTCATTCGAATTTTATCTTAATTTACTTATTTTATATTTTTTCTACTTTTTAACGCAGCAACTCACCAAAGTAAATTCCTCATATGTGAAAACCGACTTGGCAATAAAACTGTTTCTGATTCTGATTCTGATGTGTTCTGTCTGTAGTGTAACTACAGCTGTCTGAAATGTAGTGGAATAAACAATACAATATTTCCTTCGTGGAAGAAAAAAACTATACTAATAGAAGTACTATAGAGTAAATGTACTTAGTTACATGCCACCACAGGACCCCTCACATCAGCCCAGTAACTCTTTACAACCTGCTTATTACAGGCAATTCTAATTTAGTGTTTTATTAACAAACCAATATAATATCCAAGAAAAGATTGTTTGCTGGAGAAAAAGGCTCGTCTATAACCTGTTACCTGTTTTCCAGCTTGTTGACACCATACAGGTCTTGTTGTGTGCTTCAATGTATTTCTGGAGCGCTATAGATAAAAAACAGGCCTCAACGGGAAAGAAATGAACGAGCCACAGCTGACAAGTAACTGACCCCCTCCATTCACAAATCAGGCCGTGAATGAATGAATGAATCAGTAAAATTGCTGTGGACAAGGGACAACACAGAAGGGCAGAACAAAACGCAGTAAACTGTAATGGTAGTTATGTGAGGGGGAGTCATGTGATTGGTATCAAAATGCCGGGTCAATAGAGATGTATTTTGAGCGAGGACAGCGAGGGAAAAGAGGACAAATGGAATGAGTGTAAGAAAAGAACAAGGTACAAATGTGGCTGATATGATGCCCATTCAACACATCTGTTCCTCCCTCACTCACATCAACCCACTCTCTGCCTTTGTTATGCAACACCTTGCTCTATCTGCTCTACCTTGAACATATGTCTGGACGATGTACATTAAAATGAGCACTGAAGCGAATGACGAATGTAAAATGGATCCATATATCAGGTCCACCGTCTTTGTCTTTAAGCCCAATCTGATCTGTGCTTGACCTTTTGTCTGAAAACGAGGTTGCAAGTTAATCGAGGGGAGCGAGGCACACCGAGAGAAAAGGTAGAGACGGAGTCTCAATGAAAGATCTGCTGCTGGGAGGTCTCTCATGATGTAACGCATCTACATCGCGTCACCATGGCAACCCCGCATCAGCAACAACTTGCTGTGGGGAGAAAGAGTCAGTGTCTGTGCTGGTATGTCACACTACAGTGCTGTGGAAGAAAAAAGTCTCACAAGAAAAGAGATATGGGTACAAATTACTGCATAACAATACAAATTCTACATACAAATATATAATTGAAGATATTAAATGTTAAATAAATACTTTCCAAAATAAAATAAGAGTGTTCACAGGTTTTTCGTTTATTCAAATGTAAGAGTGATGCGTGTTTTCCCATAAAAACCGCACGTTAAATGCATTCTGAACTTTATCCTTGAGCACAGACACATGTTCAATCTCACGCAGCATAATAAAGCCTCTCCTGTCGCACTCTGTGCTCAATAGAAATATCTTGGCTATTTACCGAGTTATTGTCCCCATGTTCTCCTGTGTCCAAGTCTAAGTATAATCCAGGGACCTTGGGGAGACAGAGAACTCGCAGCACAACTAAAGAGCTCTACTGAAAAAACTTCTGTCCCCTGTTCTGTGCCCTGGCTGCTAAAAATAAACTGGATATTTAAAATCGAAGAGAAGAGGTACAAGGCTACTGGCTCACAAAGCCAAACCGAGAGAAGGAGTGACGGATAAAGGCGGGAGGTGAGGAGCAGGAGTGTGGGTGGAGCTGTGTGCGTGGGTGTTTGTATGGTTTCATATTCACAGGTTGCGTCGGTCTGTCGACGGATCTGACAGGCTTCAACTCAGACAGAGCAAGATGTAGTCAGAAGGTGTTTGTGTGTGAACTGAGCAGCAGACAACATGCATGTTCAAATATTGTAAAGAATATTGTCGCTCCGGCTGAATTGTACTTATTTTGTCTCCATTCACATGCCTTACTTCACAGCTGCTGCCTTTAAAATGTTATTTTCTGAGTCTTTGTGGTGCTGCTGGTGTATTTAGAGACATAATTTGAGGCCCAAACTAATCAATCTTTTTGAATGAGGAAAAATAATAATAATGAATATAATAAATGGGTCATGAGGGGGCTGGAATCTGTCCCAGCATGCATCGGGCAAGAGGTAGGATTCACACAGAGCAGGTTGGGAATCTGACTTGGTCTCAAGTGGTCTCAAGATAAATCTGAGGGGTTGTGAGCTAAAAGGAAAGTATTAACAACCATAATACTGATACAAAGTTGTGCGCACCTTTTCATGTTTTCTTTGAGCCTTTGCTTTTATTCTTATAAATTACTGGATATTTTTCCTTCTTCAGGACTGAAATAAGCGGGGAAAATCACTCTTTTGGTTGAACTGGTTGCAAGCAGACATTTTTTCGTTTTAAGGTTGCGAACCACTGACCTACAGGTACAAATACACCAAACCCTGATGTCTCCAGATTACGGAATGAGCACCCATCTGAGCGCCACCTGCTGTTCAAATTTTAAAAAGTTCTCAGTCCCAAACAGAGGAAAAAGACCGAAAAGCTGGATCTTTGTTGCATGCCATCTTCAATTCTCTCTTTTCCTCAATTTCTCTACTGTGTTCACTCTAACAAATGACAGAGAAGTTAACTAACACATAAAATATCATAAAATACCATCGATATTTTTAGGATAAAAAAGTGCATCAACTTTTGCAACACTGTATTTGATTTCGGTCATCGTTATTTGATCCGATTTTTTCTGGATGCTTGTAGTCCTTTGGTGTAATTATAGTAAAATGCAATACAGCAGCAGATATTTTCACACATAAAAGGTCTATACGGGGGTCCTGGTGACCTAGTGGTTAAAACTCATACCAACAGGATGCCTGGTTCAGATCCGGCTCAGGACCTTTGTTGCTTTTTTGATCTTTTTCTCCTCATGTTTACTGTCTGTATCTGCTTTGTCGCTGTCCAATAACGGCAAAATGCTATATAGATATATATATTAACTGTCAATGCAGCAGACTGCATGATGATATGAATTCATCCTTATCCAGATGTATCTTCTACATTTGCATGGCAATTGTCCATTTTTACATAAACAAATCCTAATTTTGATCACGTTTGCATTCTTGAATTATTTATTGAAATCTCCTTGTTAGTTTATTTGGTCTCGAGTAGAATATTTTTCTAACATACAGTTACACAGGGAGAAACAATGCAACAGATGTAATGTGCCTATCGGACGTCTAGCTGAAACTAACTTGCAGCCCACAGCACTGATTAGCCTTTTAAATTCAGGATAAACAGATGGTTACAACAGATTCAGGATAAAAACAATAGAACCGATTGTGCAAACATATGTTTATTTGTGTATGTACTGAGCATTACTGTGTAAGTATTCACATATAGAGTGTGTATATGTTAGTGTATGTATGCAATACCGAGTTATTCAAGCTTTTAGTATGCAACTATTCAGATTTGACACCCTAACGTCCGTCTTTCAGCTCCCCAGTCATCCCCTTTGTACCTCTCTGCGTCCCTAAATTTCGATCTTTTTTTCCCTCAACTCTCCTCTTTACTCCACATCTTCTCTGTCTCTCTCTCTCGCTCGCTCCCGCTTCGATGCAGGAGTGGGAGGTGTTGCTAGGCGACAGATTAGCTCCTTCCTTTCAAGAAGCAGAGCGCAGACCTTGACTCTCTGGGTGTAAAAATAAACAGAAAAAATAGAAAAGACAGTCTTGGAGGGGAAAAAAGGACAAGTATCTTTCACCTCTGGCACTAGAACCACACTTATCGTTTAACCCCCCCCCACCTGCCTCAGCCTCTTTTACCTCCTCATCTCCAGCACTCTTCACCCTGAAGTGGTCTAAAAAAAAATTCACTTATTTATATCCCCCATTTACATCTGAGAAAAAAATCTATCTGTCATCATCAGTAAAAGTGTTGACATTTTATCTGCAATAAACCTTTGTAACTCATGCTATGATGGAGCTGTAGCACAGGCTGATGATCTATCCGCCCTGTTCCCTGTGATATGATGACTAAGGTTGTGGAGGAACATGCTGCTCGTCCCTCATCCGCAGTTTCAGTCTGCCAATGACCGAAGCTGTGAAAGTCGCACCTGTTGGCGACTGCTACTGACAAATGTGTACTTTTGTGTGTGTGTGTGTATGTGTGTGTGTGTACAGAAAGATCCAGAATACTCCTTCGCTTTGTACATCTGCTCAGTGCGTGTGTGTGTGTGTGTGTGTGTGTGTGTGGAGGAAAGTGACAGAGAGTACGTGTTGGTGAATGAGTGTGTAATTGTGTGAATAACAGAGTACATAAGTGAGTGAGTGAGGGGGTCAGTGAGAGATTAAATGAGTGAGTGAAATGTACTTGAATGAGTGAATCTAAGAGGTTGAGCAAGGTAATATGTGAGTGAGTGTGCGCGTGAGTGAGGAAGTGAATATTGTTAATATTAAGTGAATATTTGGATAAATGAGAAAGTGAATGATTGTGTGAGAAATCTGAGTAAATGGGAGAAGTTATGAGTCAGCGTGTGAGTGAAATGAGCTTGATTAAGTAATTAAGTGAGGCGTTAATATGTGAATGAGTGGCTGAATCCGAGCAGAAAGCAAATGTACGGGTGAGTGAATGAGTGAGTGAGTGAATGCGAGGACAACAAGAGAAAGTTAGTGAATGTGTGAGAAATCTTTAAATGGGTGAAGGTAGCAATTAAAACAGAAACATAAAAACGTGTGCAAGTGAATGAACGAGTTAGTGAAAAAGTAAGCATTTGGACAACAGAGAAAGAGTGAATGTGTGGATAAGTGTAGGTGTCAGTGAGTGAAAGAGCGAATGTGAGCAAACGTGCACGATGTAGTCAGCAGGTAATCTGAATGAGTGAGCAGGAGAAGGTGTGAGTGAGCGGGTGGTGAGATCTGCAGTTATTTTTTACTTTTCCTTGGGGCGGGGTCGGTCCACCACTTTGGTTCAGACTTTTCCCCTAGCGCCATCATCAGGTCAAAATGTCGCTTTGTTCAGCTGGACTTTGTGTTTAGTGCTAATTAGCAAATGTTAGCATGTTAAGATAGTGAACGCTACACCTGCTAAACATCAACATATTAGCAAAAAAAAAACAGCCTCACATAGCCGTTACCATGGCTGTAGGCTCTTAGCGTCATCCATTACTGGCCATTATCTCACCAGGCTAATGCAACACATTAATTACACTGTCTGAAATTTCTTGATAAACTACATTTGAAAATAACCAATCCTGACCCAAACCAGACAGCCCCCACCACCATTCAAAATGTACCAGACATGCCCCTGTGAATGAGTAGCTGAGTGAACAAATTAATGAGCGAACTTGTGACAAAGAGAGGGAGCTATTGAGTTGAAGAAAACAAAATGAGCGAGTTTAAAAATGAGTGAATGAAAGAGTGCTCGACTTAATGTGTCTGGATGTGTGAAGAGTAAAGAGGGTTATAAGACTAAATGAGCCTCCACATGAATATTGAGACAAACAGGAGTTTCTGGCACAAAGACGGCCCACTAATTGGATTCATTTGAGTCAGTTTGCTGTCAGGGAGACGAGGCACTCATCCCTCTGACCCCTCGCTCTTCACCCATCCGCCTCTCCACAGCCATGTTCCTCTCTGCCACCCACCTATGATACCAACACAACCCCGTCTCATAATGGCAGGGATTATCATGACAACCGCAACAATGGCAGCGCTTGAGACAAGAGAGTGTGTGGGACACCGGGACAGCTTAAGTACCTACAAGACTGCTGGGTGCAAAAAAAAAAAAAACAACAAACAACTTTGAGTGTTTTTGTTCTGGGAGCTCCTGCATAAAGATGTGTGCTATTTTTGCCCAGAGAAAGTCTGTCAGTGCTGGTTTGGTTTTAAGGCAATCTCTGAAAACACTACACCTTGAAGAAATGTGTGTTTAGTCACAAATCCAGAGAAAATGAGAATGATATGTGCAGCAGCAGACTCAGAGTTGTGCTCCATTCAAACAACAGGGAATCAGTTACTCCTACTTTACCCTGGAAACCATTGATCTGCTTGAAAATGCTCATTTTCAATCAATATTATTTATTCGGTTATAGTGCAGAGGAATGCTGTTGTGTTGTTCAATGAATCACTGTGCATGCACTGGGCTTCATAAGGTATATAAAAAAAGTTATTTATGTATTTGTGGAACCTGGGGAACTTTCAAATCTGGACATGTTACATAATTGTCTTTAGGAGATTAGTGCCTGCAAGTTATTGATGTTCGCCCCAAATCAGACAACTGAAATGCAGTAAAGCTGGAGTGATGTGCTCTCTCTTTCTTGTTCTAGTTAAAAACCTGGCATCAGAGATCTGAATTAATTGTAGTTTATCAATTGATTGTTTTGGAAGACCAGTAAGGAGAGAATTACAGCAATGCTTGAAAAAAATTTCAAATATTGCCAAACTATGTCCTTTCTTATCTTTTCCAACAGCTTGCACAAATCAACCATTAATTAATTCAGTTAATTCTGCTGCACGATTACAAAGACTCCACAGGGTTTGTGCTGTCGTCCTTACACTGGCTTCCTGAACAATTTAGGATCTTGCGATTACATTTATGGCTCTCTGGAAAAGTCAGAGGATCACCAAAATCTCATCTCAAAACTAATTTATTGCCTATTTCTTCTCTTTTCTTGGTCAGAAAGCAGAAAAAAAGGCTGTAGTAGATGGTCAGCAAAAATGAATATGTGGTTTAGTAAATGAAACAAATCATGTACAAACACTTTAAGTGACGTGTGATGCGTTTCTACTCTAGTGGCTCCATGTTGATGTGCAGAAGAGATGTCAAACTCGTATCTCTCATTTCTATGGCTTCAAGGCCTCGACTGAAGCAAATTTAAACTCTACAGATGAAAGCGAGGACTAGTGAAAAAAAAAATATGAATCAGTACCTCTAGGTGCAAATCTGTCATTCTTCTCTGATCATCTGGTAACAATCCGGTGCCTTTAAGTCATTACCAAACAGGAACCAGTGATGGAAATAACAACTATAGAGGAGGAAGCAGAGATGGCTGAGTCATCCAGTAAGAAAACCAAAGAGACATGCGACAAAAACAGACCACAAAGGAGAAGACAGACAGGCAGACCCGCAAGCACCTGGCTGGAAATACAGACACACAGAGAAGCAAGTAAAGCTAAAGGTCCTCAACTAAATCAGGATGATTCATCAACGAGCTCTGCATACTGACAAATGTCAAAGCAGGCAAACAGTGGGCCAAAGGAATCAATATCTCTAGCAAATGGGCCTTGTCCTGTTGACTCTCCATTCGTCTTCATTCATTGAGTTGATTTAGATCATAGATCAGATTCTGTATCCCTTTAGAAATATTTTGTAAAATAAACACACACACGTTTCCATCACTTAAGGAGACATTGCATTGACTTACACGAATTCCCTGGAGACATAACCACTACATGTCTAACCCCAACCATAACACAAATGTAACCATACACACAGTTTTCACCTTAACAGGTGATGATTTACGTTGTGCTGACATTATTTCCCCCAAAACGGAAGAGAGTTTTAACAGATTGATGTCCCCACAACCTGAGTACCACACACACACACACACACACACACACACACACACACATACACATACACATACACATACACATACATACCAAAGAGGTTTTAGATCACCTTCTGGCTGCAAATCAAGTACTGCTACTGAAAGAGAAAATGTGCCAGAACATTTTCTCCATTTAGTTTTCAAAGGAACATATTTACCACCATCCCAAACCCCTCCCATCCCTTCACACACACACACACACCAAAATAAATAAAGACGGAGTGACAAATGGGTTTAAAAACGTATGTGTGTGTGATCGGCTCCACACACTACAGATCTATGTTGGGGGCTAAGAGTAAAATCTCCTCTCTATAAATAAACGACCGGAGCTGGACGCGGGGGCGCGCCTAGCGGGTCCTTGTTTCGGTCACCTGTGAGGTCTATTTTTAGATACTTGCTTGCCTCACGTGAGACTGGCGATTGGTTTTCCAGGTTGCGCAATTCTGGCTGCTGTTTGCACGCGCGCGTCCAATTATTCATGCGTGTCATTCATTAAAATTGCTTCACTTGTCATCCATCCTTTTGAAGATCGTCCAAGTGCGTTTTAAACAGAGAACAAAGCGCCGACCCTGACTCACACATACACGTCATTGGTTTAACAATTAAATTATACGAGAGAAATTCAGAATATAATATGATGGTTGCTGGTGTTTGATGGTCTAAACTGGTCTCTGAGGGTCATATATTGGAGTCCTATTGGTAAAGCTGTTGTGTTGTTTCTTTCACTGTGAGTAACTGCTCATGCCCCGATTGTTTTCCATGATTATCAGTCGATTATTTGATTCTACAATGCTATCAAACTCATAATGTCCAAAGCAAACCCACTCAGAATTTAACAGATCTGTTGTTATCTCAGAATCAGAGAAACTTTATTGTCCCTCGCAAGGCAATGCACATCTCTGACGTGGCTCACACATAGAATAAATATATATATATATATATATATATATATATGTAGCAAAGGCGTTTCAGTGTATTTCGTATCGCCTGCATTTACAAAAGATTTCTTCTCATCAGCAAGAAAATATGGAATCGCAGTGGAGGCAACATGCGCAGCATTAATGTCTGTCGGGCTGAAAAACTGGACGCTATCGTCAGATCCTGTGTAGGTTTATGCATCACAGGCTTCAGCTGCTCAGGAATGGTGTCCATTCATAAAAGGCGACGGAGAGACGACGTGAAACAGCCTCAGCATCCATGTCCGCCTCCTGCGAGCAGCTCAGCGACGGAGCCTGTTGTGCTCGGCTCTGCGGCATCAACGCCACACGTTCTAAGTGTTGACAGTAAGATGAGGGTCCAAATGAATCGGCAACTCGCACCAAGCAAGCACCTGCCGTGTTCACTGACAGGCGGCGACGGGTAGCCTATAGCTCAGGTGCCAGACACATAAACACACTACGCCGTGTGCAACCCAGTCTTCCCATCGCCCCCCCTCCTCCCCCTCCTCCTCCTCCTCCTCCTCCTCCTCCAATACACCGGAGTCCGGTGACTCCGTTTACGTTTTACGGTTGCTCCGCCCCTTACTCGGTTTTGTCCAAATCGGGCTTTTTGCGTCGCCGGAGCTCCCGATTTCAGCCGACGTCATCACCGAGTAGAGGGAAGAGCTGACGTCGAGGAAGAGTCACCGAAAGGAGCGGGCACGGGGGAGGGCGGAGGGAGAGCTTCACCGTGGCTAACACTGATATGAGACACATCTATCCCCCTCGCCCCCCCCTTCTTCTCCACCCCCCTCCCTCCGTTTTACGTCGGTAATGGTGCGTTGGGAGCCCCCCTACTCCGGCGGAGTCCCAGGCTATATAAGGGGCCTGCGAGCAGAGTCCCTCAACCAGATTTACAGGTTCCGGACTTCAGTGCGAGAGACGGCTACCACAGCCGCCGATTCACCTGGACTCTGAGAGGGTGGACAGACATCCAGCAGCCGGCCAGCATCCCAGCTGGACGCTGTGGCGGAGCTAAAGCCGACGGAGACAGGACAGGAGAAGGTTTCCAAACCTTGCTCTGGGGGACAAACATCAACAAACAAGAGAGCTGAGATGAATGTCCAGTAACAGACCTCGGAGCTCTGCCACTTTGACAGCCTGTCTCTCGCCACACACCTCTGGAGGCTTCAGCCGAGGCACGGCGTTAAACAACAACTCTCAAACTCACAACCGGAGGAATTTCGATAGTTCACCGCAACAACCGGCCACAATGTACCGCTCAACCAAAGGGGCGTCCAAGGCTCGACGGGACCAGATCAACGCCGAGATCCGGAACCTGAAGGACTTGTTGCCAATAACCGATGCAGATAAAGCTCGGCTCTCATACCTGCACATCATGTCACTTGCCTGCATGTACACCAGGAAATCCGTCTTCTTCAGCCAAGGTAAGAATGAATGCAGTCTCAGTAGGAGAACGACCTGTTGATGAGTCTCATGTAGCGCTGCTGCACCGACAGACCGCAGCGGGATCAACAAGTGTTGTGGTGGCACCGCGGGGCAATTGTCTTGATATAGAAATCTTATTTTCGGATCTGCTGGTCATCGGAAATAATCGCCACAATAAACGATAAAAGCGTCCAAAGGGCACGTGTCGCTGTCCGTGGTGCCGAAACGCTTTAAGCGACAGAAAACGCGGCGCCGCTGTCCGTGGTGCTGAAACACACTGCGGACACTTGTTTTTCCTGTTGCGGAGATCAGATGCATGCGTTCTTATTAGGTTCGGGTTTATTAACAAATTTGGCACCTTTCTGTTCTGTTATTTTTCCCTCTCTAGAAGCGGGAAGCCTCGATGAGAGCTCGAGGTTTCTGTCTTTCCACGAACTGTCGGAGTTGATGAAGGACCTGCCGGGGTTTCTGATGCTGGTGACGGGGGAAGGGAAGCTCCTGTACCTGTCAGACAGCGCCTCCGAGCACCTCGGACACTCCATGGTGAGTCTACACGGAAAACATTTATGCGTATAGTTCAGTAAAGGAATATTCAAACTCTGCCTTTGGGCTTCATGAATAACGTTTCTGTCTGTAATTTTCTAGGTGGATCTTGTGGCACAGGGAGACAGTGTGTACGATATAATCGACGCCTCAGACCACTTTATCATGAGGACCAACCTGTCAACGTCGACGTCACTTGAGATGGGTAAGACAAAATGTACAAATTACATTTACAAGATTTTTTCACTCCACCTGATGCAGGCTGACTACCGAATACGATTTTTAATAAACCTCCTGTCATTCTCTCCTACAGACCGTCTCTTCCGCTGTCATTTCAACACCTCCAAGTCCGTGCGGAGGCAGAGTGCTGGCAACAAGCTGGTTCTGATCCGAGCTCGCTGCCTCTCTCCCCCCTCCACCTCTGCTGCAGCCGGGTCCTACTGGACCTCCAACCCTGTCTGGGTGTGTTTCTGCTCCCCTCTGGAGCCCCATCCAACCCGCTCTGGCCCCGGGGCAGAGAGGGAGTCAACCTCCGCCCCTCCCCTGGCTGAGACCAACTTGTTCCTGGCCTGCTTCCACTCCCAGCATGGCCGGGACATGAGGCTGCAGACTGCCCAAGACAGGTGAGTTCACAAGAATAGCAGATCCACACCTACACCTGTTGCTTTAATATAAACTGGTATATTCATCTGTTCATGAGTTAACTTAAAAGGGGTAAAACATTATCATAATATTAACGTATCACCACCCACTCTCTCCTGCAGTGTGAGCGCCTATCTGGGCTTTGATGTGACAGCTTTACGCTCTCGCTCCTGGTACAGCCTCCTCCACCCACAGGATCTGTCACATGCCTCTGCTCAGCACCGTAGCCTATGTAAGTGTGCTCTTCACGCATACCTCCCAGTTACAACCATCCATGCCCACACAATTACACACACATTGTGCCCACTGGCACGTCCACGCAGTGAAAAACACTATGATGATTAATAAGATTACAAAGCGATGCCAACTTGTGCTGTGACTGTTGTTCAACAGTGAGAGAAGGAGGAGAGGGCAGAGCTGAAATGGTGGTGCGTGTGCAAGCTCAGGACCAGTCGTGGCTTTGGCTCTACATGGTGCTTCAATTGCAGCCCGGAGAAATCCCCATCAGCAGCAACAACTACATCATCAGGTATTTACTGCCTTTTGTAAAGCTACATGCCACTCATCAATTTGGAGACAAAACACTGATTAATAAAGGCACAAACACCATTCTGACACTGCTTTTCTTCTCCCCCCTCAGTGAGTCTGAGGCCTGGTCAGTGCGTCAGCAGCTCAGCTCAGAGCAGACCCAGCTGACCCTGGTTCTGAGTGCTGGCACCTCTCAGCCGGAGGGTCTGAGCCTCCAGTCTCCAGAGACCCTGTCTAGCCCAGACCAGGTCTTCACCCCAGGCAGCAGCGGCCTGTCCGGCCAGTCCTTTGACTTCAGCACTGCTGGCTGCAGTGTGGGCTCCTCTGATGAACCAGGGAGCTCAGCTGCTGAGGCCATGCAGGTGGAGGGTGACCCTCGCTCCAGCATCTCCTCTCTGGAAGAAGAAAGTTTCTTTCAGCAGCATCCTACTGAAAGCCCCTCAGCTGCCTCCTCCCCCACTCCAGTCACTGTTGAAACAGTAGCAGACTTAGACTTTTTAACCCAGAACATTCTCCTGCCGCCCTCCTTCCAGCTCGACCCTCCACTGCCAGCTCTCCCCCTGCCTCTCCCCCCTGTCTCCACCTCACAAGCTCAGCAGACCAAAGAGTTTGTGTGCACTCCACCCTACACTCCCCAGATTGGTGGGGCTAGCTTCCCATTCGGTGAACCCCTCTTCAGCTTTGACCCCACTGGCACTACCACTCCTCCGCCCTCTGCTACAACAGCCAGCGCCACCACCTCAATTGCCCCTTCAGCTTCCTCCTCAGCCCCACCAACTACTGCCTCCAGCCCCACTCCCCCCACCACACTGTCTGCCAAGCTCCCCCTCACACTACCTACTCCATCCACTGACTTCCTCTTCGCTGTTGATCCCTGCAGTGGCTCCCTTTATGAGAAACTGCCCCCCACACCTGACAGCCCTGGAGACGGCGACTGCACAGTGATGACCCTGCCCGAGGTTCGGGGTCCACTGTATGTAGATGTACCATTGGGGCCCCTCCAGTGTCCCCCTGATGGCCTCCTCACCCCTGAGGCATCACCCGGTAAACAGCCCTGCCTCTCCTTCTTCTCCATGGAGAGAGAGAGGGAGAAGGAGAGGGCAGAAATCTCCCTCTTAGCTCAGCATATCAGCTCACTGGCAGAGGGATTCTACCTGGATCCACTCTTGTCCAAACTCTCTCCTCCTTCCATGTCACCCTCATCATGCCCTCCCTCCCCCTTCCTGTCTCCCACCGTAGAAACTGTTGATGTTGATTCCATCCACATGCTTAGGGAGTTTTATCCCATCAAAGCATGGAGAGGTCTGGACATTCCCATCTTCTTTGACGATGATGACTCTCTGTTTGAAGAGAGCATCCTAGAAACCCTCCTCCAAGACGACTTCGCTCCTCCTCAGTCCACCGGCCTCACCTCCCCCTCCTCCTCCCCTTTGCCCAATCCCTCCAGCCCAATCTCTCCTCAAACCCCAGTGTGTTGGCACCAACCCTCCCAGTTTGAGGGAGTGGGCCACTTCTGTAGCGTCCAATCGGCGCAATGTAACTCCATGGCTGGGTGCGTGGCGACTGTGGCTGCTGAGGCTGGGGCAAAGGTGGAAGGGGAGGGGCTAGCGGAGGAAGCAATGGAGATCGAGGTGGTGTCATCTCCTGTGTCCTCTTGCTCCTCCATCCCAGCTTCCCCTCCCCTCATCCTCACTGTCTCCCCCAGCCCCACCACCTCCATGACCATCGTCTCGCCCACGCCCACTGTGTCTTGCACTCAGTCCCTCCTGGAGGAACTGGCCGTCCTGGAACCCATGTTTGGGGCAGGTGCCTCGATCACCCCTGGCTTAGGGCAACAACCTGAGTTGTATCAACTCCAATGTCATCCATCACCACAGTGCTTCCACAAAGGTATGAATATGTCTCTCTCTCTTTTTTTAAAACCTTTTTCTTGTCAAATGAGATGAAAATCTATTTCTGAAAATACATCACTAACTTTCTCTTTTCCATTTTTTTGTCTTTCAGATGGGAGTGGAAGTGTTCCTCCGTTCTAAAATAAGTCTGTGACTTACTTCATTAAGTATGGCATATTGTCATATTTTGTGGAGCCCCTTTTACTGAAAAGTAAAAAATAATTAAGTGTATAAATATACATAATGTATATATAACTTAAGGACTTTAACTCCTACATGTCTCCTAAGAACAAAGATTGGCTTTATATTTTTGTTCAGTCATTAATCTGTATACTACTATAAAACTGGTGCAACTACATGGACTCATAACTGACTGGGTTTTGAGTCCATGTGGTGTCTTTCAGCTTCTCTGTAACACGAGCTTCAGATATGATCAGACAGAGAAACCTCTCTGAACTTGTAAGCGCTGTTTAACTTCCAGACGCGCATTTGTATTCACTCGTAGTGAAAAATCTGTTGTGAACAAAGAAAAACAAAAACGAAAAAACATTCTTTGCTATTTCAATAGGGAGATGAATTAAAACACTTTTGCCTGACATGCAGTAACGCAAACTCAAATCTCAATGTATTGGAAGTCAAATGTTTACAAATGTTTTTACACTCTTAAGATGACCACTATCATCAAAATCAAGAAAGATTTCTTGCAAAAAACTCTTATATCTAGTCTTCAGAGGTAGCACAGCTCTGATTTGATAGCTCTTCCTTGCAGCCTTAAAGGCAACATCAAAACTAATAAATACTAATCAAGTTTAAACCTGAGATACTTTTGAGCTTTGAGTTTGCGGCTTCAGACCTTTAACATTTCATGTTTTATGTCTCCATCAAAAATCTTGTGTATCAATGTGATGTGCAAACAAAAAAACCCCCAAAAAAACATGCGAAGAGATCCTGGCATGTGAAGATCGCAAGAATGTTGAAGGAGTCCATAAAAGCAAACAAGAAATTGTCTGGAAGTTTGCCAGAGCTCTGATCATGCCACAAATCCACTGCTACGTTGTACTGTATATTAGACTCTGAATGTGGGCTCTTCAGGTCCCTCCTGGCCTGGGGGGCAGTCAGCTGGATATTGTTGCAGCATCAATATTTGCAATGCTGGCAGCTTATAGCGGCTCCTGTGTGCCTGAAATGGCCCTGACCTGCTGAACTCTGAACTCTTTATCACGTCCATTCAACATGGACATTTACATCGTTGCTCCACTGGAGTGCGGTGTAGTGAGGCACAATTGACTATGTGAATGAACGATTCTTCTTTTTTGAGAGGGGTTAGAATACAAAAGTTTTGTTTTAAAAAATGAAAAATAGGGATGGGGTGCTATTTCTATTCAGTTACTAAGCGACACGGGTTGAGAATGGTACTATTCCCATGTGTCGACATGCTCACGTAGAGTTGTCTACGGTCAAGTAAAGGATTGATTCCTACGTTCTAGCTATTAAAGGCTAAGTTAATATACATGTGTAAAATTACTATATTCTATGTGTGATATTTGAAAAAGATGTTATTGCATATGCATTATGTCTGTGGATATAGGCATATGTTCTTTTCAGAAAGGTTGTACACATTTGTACATTTGTATGAAACAGTTATTGGTCTGTATATATATAAGAAAGAGATTTTTATTGCATAAGCTGGAATATATTCTAAACATCTTACTTACTGCAGAATGGACATTGTGGACCAGTGTTCTATTGTGTTGCTTATAAGTCTATTTGATTGTCATACAAATGCATTTATATTAAAGTGCACTTAATGCGGCTGATGCATTTGTGTCGTCATAGTCAAGCCCCTTGTTCCTCCCTCCTCCTCCTCATCATCATCATCATCCCTGCCTTTTTTCCTCCCCCTCCCATACACTCTCCTCCATTTCTTCCCCTGGAGCGAGTTTCGCTCAGCAACAGCACTGACGCACACACATGACGAGACAGAATGAGACACTATGTGACTCAGACTGACGCACACTTGGCATCGAGGTTTTTGCGTGCGAGCATGTGCACACAGGCACACACAGTCAGGCCTCCCACTTATTATGATGCACACACACACACAGAATAGTAGACATATGACCCCCCTCCCCACCACCGCTACCCCCCTCTTTACAAATCACAGTAGCCCACGCAATGTACCTGCGACTCCATCATCGGCGTGGTGTAAGACTCCATATATAGGCATTCCTGCTCAAACAGCCTCCTGTCTATTTTCAGCCTCCATTCAGAAGAATCAGAGAGGGGAGGGCTGGAGAGAGGGGGGAGACAAAGAAAGAGTGAGGGGAGGCTAAAATTAGAGGTACAGTAAAGAGGGATGTGGGACAAACTGATCCTTTGTCGGTGAACGTAATCAACATCACAGAGAAAAATACACAGATTTTCTGTAAATCATGTTAGATAAAAGGTAGAAGATGGGTTTCATGGATTGAGGCCTAATGTAATATGTTTTCTGCCAGAGCTCATCACCTGCACCACATAGTAGATAATACAAAATCTATTATATGTAATGAGGCAAAGCGCTGAACATTATACTGGCTTTCTGCGAGCGAACATTTTGTTCCATCACTAGCTGCTGCAGTGTTGATGATGGAGTGAAGATGAGCAGAGGAGGTGCTGCACAGCTGACTGCTGCTCTCTCCTGGCAAAGATGAGTACTGCACCAGAGAGGAGCATATTGTTGTATATTTCATGTTCGCTGGACCAAAGAATATTACACATGTAATAAAGATGGAAATTACTCTATTCAAAGAGTCCATGTAGGGCTGGGTGATATGCTGAGATCATTAAAGGACCGGTTCACATTTGTAAAACTGATTTAAATCAATACTCACATGCTTACATGTTCCTTCTGTCCACAGTGGCCTTGAAGACACACAATTCCTCTTTGTATTTCCCCAAACAGTGTTGCCTTGCTGAGTTGTGGCAGAGGAAGAGTAACACAAAGGTGGTCATTTGTAACAAATGCAGGTTTAGACATGCAAGGAATTTGCTTATTTTAATAATAGTAAGTAGGGAATATAAAGAAAGACAAAAGAAGTACTGCAAGTCAAGAAACAAATAGAAAATTGACAATAAGATGAAAACATATTATACAAAATAAAAATATGTACAATAGTGTTGATGAGAGAGCTGCACACACACACACACAGAAAGCTGCAAGCTAATTGGGGTTACCAAGGACACTTGAACAGGACAGGAGGAAATGGGGGTCAAACCACCAACCTTATGATTAATGGATGGCCTCCTTCAACACCTGAGTCACAGCTGGACCAGACTGTTGTTGGAAGAGTTTCAGCTGAAATTTAGAAGTTCACACAGAAGCAAGACTTTGGATTTTGTACCCCACCACACACCAGCGAAAGCGCTTTAGGAAGGGATTTCTTCACAGCCAGTAAGGACATAAGGAACAATTACAGAGGGACAACGCACATATAGAAATAGGTAAACTGATGTTCCAGGCAACCATGTTGGACTTAGGGCTGCAACTAATGATTATTTTCAGAATACATTTTTATTTAAATGTCACAAAATAGTGAAAAATGCCCAACAAAAGAAGAAATCACCAAATTGCTTGTTTTGTCTGACCAAGAATGCAAAGCTCACAATGATGTTAACAGAAAAACAGTACATTCTCACAACAGAGAAGCTGTTACCAGTAATTGTTGGTAGCTTTTGTTGATAAATTACTTAATTGGTTCTAAAGGTGGTAGACAGTTACCTTTCTGTCGTTTGACTTATTTCAGTACTAGTTAAATTTGTATGCATTACATGGGACCAAGCCCTTTATACAGTATGTGCAAAATAAAACTTAAAACTTGTTAGTTTTTAATTACTTGGCTTGCTTGGAATAATCTCAGAATTTGGTAAAGTGAAATAGGTAGAATAACATGACAAGCTAATTTATATTCTTGAATAAATGTAAATGTAATTATGTCATGACGTTATAACTCTAGTTAAAGTCAATAAACAATAATATTGCATTATCGCCCTGCCCTAAGTCCATGTGATTTTTGCAGTAATTCATGTGACGAACCCTTTAGATCACACACTGATAAGCAGTGTGTGAAATGTACAAGAATCTGCAGATCTGCACAACCTGACAAAAAGCCAAATCGCTTCCAGAAGTGTTAATAGATAACATCAAAGAGACTGCATGTACAAATGTTTCCAAGACAGAGCAATTAGTTTCATTAGCGCGGCTCTGAACAAACAAAACGCTCAGGATCATAAGTATTTTCAAAAGTTGAGTGGATGGTTTTTATCCTCAATATGGCAGTAAAGTAAAAGCTCTTAAATCATTCTAAAATGCTGAAATCAAACAATTTGCTGTAAATATACAGCAGTTGTTGCCGCCAAGGGTGGCACAACCAGTTATTAGGTCTAGGGAGCAATTATTTTTTCACATAGGGCCAGGTAGGTTTGGATAGCTTTTTTCCCTTAATAAAATGAAATCATCATTTAAAAACTGCATTTTGTACTTACTCGGGTTATATTTGTCTAATGTTAAAATTTGTTTGATGATCTGAAACATTTAAGTGTGACAAACATGCAAAAAAAATAAGAAATCAGGAAGGGAGCAAATACTTTTTCACCGCACTGTATGTCTTAATGTCAGATGTGAAGAAGGACACAAGACGAAAAGTCACATAACAACTGACTGTTTATTAATGTCTGACGGACAACATTGACAGTGTTTTGGTGGTGGTTCATGTATAGAGTCAATAAAAACAGGAATGGGGGATCAATAATGGATGTTGCAGGTCTTCACTTCTTTTTGCCCAACAAAACTTCAGAGGCAGCCGCTGCAGCTGCATCAGCATCAGCTTTCAACTTCTCCTCTCTCTGCTCCAAAAAGGTTTTGTACTCATCAGCTGAGAGACTTAAGAGGAGGAGGGAGAGAAAGAAATAAAAGTGATATTCAGTTACCCCAAACTTTGATTTATTGTTGCAGGAAAATCAAACCTACAATAAAATGTTAGAAGACAAATGTTGAGGACGGTGTTCGTACATCATTTTGTACTTTGGTGATTTAAATTGTAATAAAACTGGATGCATGTTCTTCAAGATGTTTCCAGTGGAGGTGGTGATATTTAATAGAAGACATTTCTATTTGATAGCAGAAACACCTTCAGCTATCTGCAACATTAACTTTAAACATAGTTTTTGGCGTCAGTCTCCCAGAATCAAAAAGCAATGTCTTCTTTCTGGACTCACCACAGTGCAGCAGTGTTGTAAAAGATTGTTGTAAAAGAGGCAGAGATACCAATTTCTCCACAGACAGCACTCTCAATAAATCATAATGCCCTGCAGCCGCAAGACATGTTAAGTTTTCAGTGTGGGGGAGAAAGGGATTCTGGGAAAAGTACAATATCATTAACTGAATAGAAACACATTGGGCAGGTTGAGGGAGTGTGATTGCGCAAGAATACTGAACTAGAACAGCTCATGGCAAAATAAATGCTGTGCACGTTGATAAATATCTGAACGTAATAAAGCAAACGCAGGTGGATCTTTAGATGCAAAGCCTCTCACGGATAAGCAAGTACATTGGTATGAGTGGGGGGATGTCACATCCGTAAAATCTATTAAGTATTCTGATACAAAAAGCAAGATGCATAATCTTTCTGAAGCTTAAAACATTCAATAGTTGTGTTGCAATTCCACGGAACATACTGACTGTATACAGTACATACTATATCTTGTGTCTTAGAATATTGTTTTTGCAGTTAATATACAAACACAAAAGTCAATATACTGAACTGTTCTATACTAACAGGACATAAATAACTAACATGCATGTCAATCAAACTGTGACTTGTTGCTGCCAATTCAATCTCACAAATATACAACTAAATCATTTTAAAGGGTTTAGTAGTTCTTTTCTGGAGTGATCATGAAGCTGTTTTACCATCATCCACAATTTGTTTATTTTGTGATTTTATTTATTTTTTGGCATTTTGGCCTTTTGGACAGAAAACAAGGGAGAGAGGTGGGGATGACGCAACAACCGTCTGTGGCAGGAAACAAACCAGCAACATTGTTATTACGCAGAATTCATCTTAAATCTCAACATCCAGCAGGATGCATAGGTACTGGACTGCTTCTTATTGTCAGGTGCTCATGTTATTATTCATGTTATTTTGTATAAATGAGAGTGGGGCAGCAAAACAATAAGTTCATTAAACAACACAGTACGATGTAATGCATTACAACTGCATACATTTAAGCCTCAACCACAGACAGACAGAGTATCTTATTAAACCAAGTGGCAAACGGCATCATTACAGCAGCCAAATCACGAGTTGTAAAAACTGAACCAAAACTAGGACCACACAAAAAAATCTAAATATATACTGAATAATGCCGTATTATTTGAAAAGCACATTGGTAGTACAGTAGAGGTAAAGTAGATACTGTATAATCATGTTTAAGTATTCATTTGGTAAGGTACTGTGAACGTTCAATGAATTATGACGCAATGGATACAGACACATAAATGCGGCCACCCTTGTAACTTGCACCCACCACCTTTTTAAAAACAAGCATCCCTACTTATGTTTTCAAGGCTTTACTACATTGCTGGACTACCAGACTCCTTCTGTTCTCAAACATTTAAATTTCTTTTTATATATAAATTTAACAAAGATGAACCTTGACCAGGACTTTGATTGGAAAAATGCTCAATATTAAAGAACTAGAGGTGCTTCATCTTCATGGGTCCACTCGATTTCTCGTAAGGAGGTAGGGTTCCATTCTTTTGCAAGGAGTCTCGGGTCTGCGTGATGGGACATCCCAACTTTTGACAGAACCCTTTGACTTTACATCAGTTTCTGCAGCAGAGCCATTTAATTTAATTGCATCTGATTACATACTGTGTTGCTGTTATTGTGGCCACTGTTATCTTATCTGACCCCTAATGGCCGTGTGGAGGCATAGCAACTTCTACAGATGACACCAGGATCATTCACGTGTTGCTTCTTTGCAACTCTGCAGGAATATGTGTGAAGCTTTATGTTTGTGACACCATGTGACCTTCTGTACATTTAATGAACTATTTAAAAAAAAAACAGGACCAGCTTCTGACAGCACAGCTTGCATGCAGAGTGGCCAGGTTTATGTTATCTCAGGTCAATACAATGAAATTGTGCACCAAGCACATAATAAGGACTTACTTGTTGACAACCTTGATGCCCAGCGAACGGGCCGAGCCGACGATGGCTTTGACGACGGTCTCAAGGGAGGCGTTCCTCGTTTTAAAGCACTCATCCTGGATTTTCACCTGGGCAATCTCATACACTGCCCTCACCGACACCATCCCCGCTGTCTCGTGGCCTACACACACACACACAAAAGAGATTTCAGTGTGTAAATAATCCAAAAAATTGATAAACATACAAAAATGTGGGGGTGTGTAGCCTATGTCTATGTTTGTGTGTTGGAGAGAGTGAAGGGGTGGTATCAACGACTGAAACGAGGCTGGAGATTGCTTGGAGCATGAAAAGGTAGAAATCCATAATTCTCTTTTATTAACACTACGGTGATTATTGGTGCAGAGGTCTTGGAAGTGCTGTCATAGTGCGGTAAGCATATTGCCTCGGAAATGTTTCCGTTTTGCTGGTTGTGTACTTTGCTGCTCTAGCTAAACCCAGTTAATTTTGTTATATTCTTCACTATAGTGGCTAATTACCCACTATACACTTAAGCGTACACAAATTCTGCTTAAACACTCAAAGCTCTCTCCTGTTAGCGACTCTCCGCTAATCCCACAGGTGTTTACCATAGTCAAATGCATCCCTGGGGCCAGAGCGACATTAAATCCTATTTGATCCTAACTGCTGGCTAAGGATAAACGTAAATATGATAAGATTGTTATTCACGTCGGCGGTAATGACACCCGATTACGCCAATTGGAGGTCACGAAAATTAATGTCGAGTCGGTGTGTACATATGCAAATACTGTAAAATGTCAGACTCCATAGTTTTCTCTGGGCCCCTGCCCAATCTTACTAGCGATGACATGTATAGTCGCATGTCATCATTTAACCGCTGGTTGTCGAGGTGGTGTCCAGGTAATGATGTGGGCTTTGTAGATAATTGGCGGACTTTCTGGAGAAGACCTGGTGTGATTAGGAGAGATGGCATCCATCCCACTTTGGATGGAGCCTCTCATATCTAGAAATCTGGCCGAGTTTATTGGTGGCCCTAAGCCATGTTCAGAGTTGGGACCAGGAGGCAGAGTTGCAGTCCTACAAGCTTCTCTGCCGCTTGCACAGATACCCAACCTAAACTCCACACACCACTTACTTTAATCAAATCAAAAGTAAATAAGAGGAGCTGTACATAAAAATTGTATAAAATGTAAAACAAAATAGGAGACATATGTAACATTGCAAAAATAAGCCACATCCCATTTCAAAAAAGATGCAGAAAAACCAGTCCATGCATTGCTGCACGAGGTTTCTGCCTGTTAAAAGGGAGTTTTTTTTCTTGCCAATGTCGCCTAGTGCTTGCTCATGTTGGGAATTGTTGGGTCTCTGTAAATTAAGAGTCAGTCTATATGCTCTATATGAAAAGGTGCCGTGAAATAACTTTGTTATGATATGGCACTATATAAATTAAACAGAATTGAACTGAATGAATACACCACTTTGGCCACATCCTTCCTCTGCTGTAGTTCTCCAGCATGTCATGAATATATCATCAATCACAGCAAAACTCAAAACCGAGCCCAGGGAGAGACGTGTGTCTGTTACAGGATGGGCTCAGCAGGGGAAGATTGGATTGAGAGCAGATACATGAAGGTAGCGGCACATCTCACCTGTCTTGCTGGCCCCTTTTGCAATGCCTGCTGCTTGCTTGAGGAAGTACGACACTGTGGGCTGGCCGATCTTCAGGTCATAGGTTCTGTCAGGCTGAGGAGACACCAAATTAAAATCTGTGATCAAAGGCAATAAAGTGAACACGAGATTTGCATGGAATTATAATCTCAGCCAGGATTGAAAAAATACAGAGGACATAATTCCTTCAACTGTTTGAAAGAACTCAAAGATTTTAACATTGAAGTAAACTAAGCCATTTGCATTATTTTGTCTACCCCGTGATTTTTCATCTGCTGCTGCACATCTGCTCTCCAGACTCATTCCCCCGCCCTTTCCGTCCTCCCCCTCAGGACTAAAATAAAAATAACCTCTTCAGCCTCACTGAGTTATTCTGACCCCTTTCTTTAAATAAAGATTCATTCCCTGGTCCAAGACCTTTCTTTATCTATTAAAATCTGACATACAGATCCAATCAATGCACCATTAGAGGAAAGTTTACTTTGGATCATCGGCTATCTGTCAAAAAAAGCAAAAAAACAAAAAACAAACAAACACAGGGCAATAAACTGTAGGCTGAGATGAGAAGATACCACAGAGCAGGTGATTTGTCATCAGAGTCCTGTTATCTAACAGTAGTGACCTTTCGACAGAGGAAACAGAATTTTTCTCCATCTATGGAAAAGCTATTGGTTTCAAAGGTCCAATGAATCGCTGCTGTTTCCTCCTCCGTTTTATAAAATGAAACAAACATTTACTGCACTGGGCTTTTTCTGACAGGCTAAGTGAAAAAGCGAAAAAATACAAAGAGAGAGAGAGCCGGGGCTTGATTGTGTAGAAGCGGTTATGGGAGCAGTAAAAACAAATATTGGAGGAAGGAATAGTTCAACATTTTGAACTTTAGAAATAGATGAGCGGCGATTAGCTTATCTTAGCATAAAGACTGGAAACTGAGGGAAACAGCCAGCCTGCTTGCCACAATCTGCCTACTCAAACCTCTTTAACTCATACTTAACTGGCTATATTTTGTTTTATTAATCCAAACACGGGTATAAATTGTTATTGACAAGACACCACAAGGTCACTGCACCCAGCTAATGTTTGTCAAATTGTTCTAGCATGTAACTCTGGGTAAAACCACAACTCATCATTTTTAGCCGCACTAGCAGCATTACCACTTTGGTCCAGACTGAAATAGTTCAACAAATATGGGATATAATCAGGGTGAATTGTAATAACTTTGGTGATCTCTTGACTTTTAATCTAGTGCCATCAGCAGGTCAAAATTTGTTTAATATTTGGTTTATTGTGACCAGAAGAAACAATGATTCCCGTCATCCTCATCTGTACTTTTAGCTCTAATTTAAAAAAAGGCGTGTTGGCATTGTCAGCACGCTGACATTAACATTTAGCTTAAAGCGCCGCTGTGACTAAGTAGAGCCTACAGAGCCGCTAGCATGCCTGTAGACCATTCATCTTGTTACATGTCGGTTTGTGTATGGATCAAACAAATGAGATACATGCTGTTAATTAGTGACACAACCAGGCTTGCTGTTTCCCCCTGTGTCCAGTCTTTATGTTCAGCTAATTGCCTCCTGGTTTCAGCTCCACACAGACATGAGACTGGTATCGATCTCCTCATCTAACCCTCTGCAAGAAAGTGAATTTCCAAAAATGTCAAACCGTTTCTTTAAAGTAAGATGAAAAGCACTGTGTGATGGGCTTGGAGCTACTGACAAGCCTGAGGTGAAGGTTGAGCTGCGAAACATTTGTCTCAGAGGCTGAAACATGTTGCATGCACATGTTACACATTACAGAGCATACACAATACAGTGTGAACAGAACAAGCACAACACTACAAACCACCAGCAGATGGCAATGATGGGCAGCAGAGAGGCCCAAGATCTAATGGCAGAGCTGTTGCTGGATATTGCATGTCAAAATAAATTCACGCCTTTTAAAGGATTAGACATCACAAACCTCATTACAACACACATTTACTCAGCTGGAATAATGCAAGTCCTGACTTGAAACAAGACACAAAGAGGTGGGAGGGGGGCTGTGACGAATCCAACAATATGTGGTTGTGTAAAATGAAAACTACAAGCTCAAAAAACACCTCTTTTCGTAGTAATTCCCATTTCTTGCATGCACTTAATGCTTCTTGACTCCAAGTTCCTCTGGGTATTGTTTCATTAATGAATGCAAATGGGAAGGCTTACTTCAGTGGTAGAGTATGAATAATGGAAGTGCTCTGATAACGTTATGCAGCCAGTGGAATTAACCACAATCGTGGGAGGGAGGGGTGTTAAGTGTAACGGGTCAGGGCTGGGTTAGAAAAACCCACAACGAGCCTCACAGACACACCTTCACATGGATCTTGATTGGGAGAGGGATGCCCTCCTTCAGCTCCTTGGTTTTCTCATTGAAATCCTTGCAGAACTGTCCAATGGGGATTCCTCTCTGGATGGGAAAAAGAGGGAAATAAACATGGACAAATGAATGGTGATCATTTTTAAAATGTATGAGAAGTCTGAGTTTGCAAACATTCAGATGAACGTCACTCGTGTCACACTGTGCAGCCAGAATACGGATGTCTGGCCTGCTGTCAGTCACTCAATCACAAAGCGACAGAGAGGTTTGAATATATATTGCACGCATGAATGGTTCAGGGAACAGGCGTGTGACAGTATATGACGAGTGTGAGTGTTTATGTGCCGTAACATCTTGAGACACTTCATACTAGTTATTCTTGTTATATCCACACCGAGATGCATCTGTGTGTGTGTGTGTGTAGGCCTCTGTTGTTCAAGACAGTGTGTTTGTGTGTGTCTGTCACTCGAGCTATGACTGAATGCATGTTGGTGCCCAGAGCCAGAGAAAGCCAGTGATGAATGAGCCTCCCATTTTCCAGCTCCTGCGAGGCCAACCAGAGCGAAAGCAAAATGGATGGGTGACATTAAGTCAACACCCGGCCAACACTGCTCCTTTGCACCATTCCTCTTTGCCGCTGAATTCAGTGGCAAAGACTAATAAAGAATGTAATTATTCCTACTGAAATTTATACTGACCTTCACCCGTCATCCTTCCCAAAGGCAACACACTGATTGAAATGTTCATTTCAGAAATGAGGGGAAGGAAAGAAAAAAAAGGGGGTTTTATACAGTTTAATAGACTTGCATGCTTCTATTGCTCCACGACAGAGCAGAGCACAGCTTTCTGATTCTAATAATGGATCTGATGAAAAGTCAGTCATCCTGAGACATTCAGGATGACAGCACGGGGAAGACATTTATTTGAACTTAACGGAGCAGAAAGTTCTCTGAGCATCATTTCCACTAAAGGCTCCAAAAGCACGTGATGAATGCTAATCAGCCACTCCATCTACACAACCCCATCACTTCATTAGTGTCTAAAACGCTACTCATGACTCACCGGCGATTCTATGCATCTGCTAACACAATAACAACAAACTGATTGAAATTTCAACACATCACACGAGTGGAGGCAGGTTATTGTTTCAGAGCTGATGGGTGCTAGATGAATTACGATATGCTATTAATGAAATGAAACGCAGCTACGTCCCTGGAGCCCTCATTAGGTTCTACCTTTCCTCCCCTCCCATGCTTATTAATAGTAATCCCATGTCAACCTCACTACCTCCTACCTGTACCCTTCCCTCCCTCCGCCTCTCATAAAACAACATAGCATGGGTAAACAAGCGGGGAGGGAGCACTGAAAGAAAGTCTAATTAAATATGGATTAGTATAAAGGCTGTGATGCTGGGTACAAGTCAAAGAAAATCGTCGGTCTCTGCCTCACACATTCAGGTCCCGTTTCCTTCCTTCTGTTTAGCCCATGTTGGATAATGATCTCTCCCACTGACTCAGATGGTCCTTTCATGCCATTCTCCCTGACAAGCCAGAGATAATGCCTGATGCTTCTAAAATGTGCTTAAGCACGGACAGCGAGACATTATGCAGACAGAGGAGCGACTGTTCTAAAGATAAACAGAGGCAAAGACTTCACATGGCCTCACTGACCAGATAGTTCTTCGCTAATAAAAAGGTGCTTTAACAAACGAAAGAAAAAAAAAAATGGCTTTACGACGAGAGACACGACCTACTTGGGGACAGTTTTCCCTGAGCTCTGCACACAATTAAGTATACACCAGAGACAGGTAATTATATTATAATTAAACTGTTCCACAAGAGTCCAGGCATCTCAGATGACAGTGTGAGCAGGTTTTATTTTGGCTTCGGGCTTATTAATAGTTTAACTGCAGTCATTAGTGCGATTGAACAGTGTTGGTAATTGCAATCACAGTCTTTAAATGTGGCAGAGAGCTGGCGCGCCATGAAAGCAAGTTTCAAGGTTGGCCCCTCCAACATCACGTGACATTTATCAGAGAGAGAGAACTGGAACAGTAACATTCATGCCCTGGCCAAATTCGCTAACCCCACTCACTGCATCTGAGCATCTAATCGTCCTCGAGTCCGAGCTGCTGGATAAATCCTCTCTCTTCCACCATGACTGATTAGAGCCGGGTGCTCTCCAATATAAAATGGCTGCAGCCCATCACCCAAGGCGGGGCCTTCCACGCTGGCTGCGGACGAGGACATTCAGCCTCACGTCTTCAAAGACTTCTGAGATCCTGGGCCACGGGATTAAACACTAATCTACGCAGAGATTTCTCGCCGTCAAATCCAGCAGCGACAGTGGTGAGTAATTGCTGTTTTGCGCGGGAGAGTCTTGCTACTCAGAATTATGGGAGCAATTAGGCATTTACAATTCAAATCTGAGAAGTGTCCATTTGACTTGACCCTTCCACCATATTCTCTGCAGTCTTTTTTGACAATCCCTCCGTGATAATGTGATTGGCCTTTCAGCTTCACTAACTCTTTTTAACAAGATGTAGCACTGGTGTGGCAGGATGGTGTGTGGATGGACTGGAGGAGAGACAGGAATGAAAAAGAGAGACAGCTGAGGTAAATTAAAGTTGTCAGAATGTGGCCAGCAATTGTGGTCAATATTTGAACAATGGTTTGTTTGACCATGGTGAACAACGGGTTGAGGAGAGAAGTAAAGCGAAGACCGAGGGGGGTCCTCATGAATATGGATGAGTGTGTGTATGTTTATGTATGAATACTCCGTCCTCATTTCAATCTGACAAGACTATCACTTCAAGAGTGGATATGTGTGCATATTAAGCTGCCAGGGACTGCTGACGGTGAGGAAGTGTTCACTGCGTGTGGTCGCAGGTGCTTCTGCATCTGAGAAAGAGAGAATGGGGGGGGAGGAAGAGAAAGGGAAAGGGGGAGGAGGAGAGAGAGAGGAAGATGAGAAAGAGAGGGAGAGTAGGTCAAGAGAAGTATTATGCTTATGGAAGCGTGGCAAACATGGAGATAAAGGACACAAGCGCAGGATAAGGCCTTGGGGCAGGAGGCAGGATTAATTGCCCCTGGCACACAAGGCCACTCGATAAATTGCCCCGGGCGGGCGACACAGAGGAGGGCTGCGATACGGTGAAGAAGGTGTTACAGTGGAGAGCGGCTGGTGGGAGGCGAGGTTAATTAAACTCTTCAGTGTGTAACACTCTCATTCATTACCTTCATTACCTTGTTCATTTAATCTGCTCCGCTGTTGGCATTTTATCACATTCATCCCCACTGTGGCGCCATACAGCTGATTAGGTTTCATGTAGAACCCTCAGCTGCAGAAGGGTAACAGAGAGGGAGAGAGGCTGAGCAGTAGGTCAGTTTAGGTCTAACAGGCAGTAAACAGCACAAAATAAATTGAGTTCACGCTGGACATGCATTTTACTTGATTTTCCACCCTGGAATCAGTGGATTAGTATTAAAAGTGGAAAATGGAAACGATTTTCACCCTCAGTCTCCAGTGAACTGTGCTGAGGCCAATATATAGTACAGCCCTGCATAAAAGAGCTGAGGAACGGGCATGAGTGCAGAACTGACGGCGCGGACCAAATTCATGGACTCGTCTTTATAACAACCAAAACAAGACCGAACTTCCCGGCAGTGTCTTTGCTGTCTGGAACTTTGCTTAAAATAGACACAGCCTTCACTTTTGGTACCTGGTACAAGAAGAAGAATTTGCTGTTTGAGGGCATGGTGAAAGCAAGCGGGCAAAGGTGGAACAAAATGGATTGCATCACGACAAAACATCCCATTTTCAACTCCATTAGGTCTCCCTCACAGTCTTGACAGTGTTGTGCTTTTTGCCACTTCACATGATTAATCACGTGTGGAGGATGGAGCAGAAACACAGGAGCCCGAACTGCAGGCAGCTGAGGCTCCACACTGGGGATGACTGAACAATCACAAGATACGCTGACAAGTGGAGGAGACACACACATAGAAGGAGAGTCGGCTTGGAAGAAAGACAGACTGCAGCAACAACTGATAGCAATGTTAAAACAAAGCTTGTGTTATGCTTGTTTGTTGCTTTATTCAGAGATAATAGTTTATTTTGCGCACTAAAAGGTGTTTTCTTTAAAAGGGGAACGCCACCTATTTTACACCTCTAAGTCTGTTTACAGGTCTTGGGGACGCGTTTGTGATATGAAAAAAAAGATGTATAAAGCCTTTTGTGGCTCCAGAGGGAGATGTGCAAAATCTGATGATCAAAAAAAGCAAAATCTCAAGTGATGTCACTTGAGTCAGGGTCGGGGCTGAAGACTACAAGTTTGAAAATGAAGGCGACTGATCTGAGGGTGTGGAGATAGAAAGAAGTGAGCTCACCAGATCTCTGTAGCTTGCCTCTAATCTCTGCTTGAGGTTTGAGGCTACATTAGCCGCTACTAGCATACAACACCCAAACCTCAGGCCGAACTGTCAGTGGTTGATTTGCATTGTGGGTAATGTAGGTGCTGTGTTTTGACAAGGAGCGTGGCATAAAACAAGACAATATCTCTGGTTCTGCTCATTTTTGATCCTGTTTTCTTTTTAAACTGTCCCTCATCAGTAACAGTTGTAGGGGTGAAATGCTAAATCGGCAAAGTGATGATTCACTCACTCTCTGTGTCGTCTCAGAGTGTAAGAGTCAAGAGGAGGAAGACGAGGGGATCGAGTCCTTCATGGTTGCCATGTTTGTGGAGGTCAGCCTCGGATCTGATGTGGAGCGGTGCTCACTGTTGACGGCTTTAGCATTCTTGGACAGTCTGTAACCCAGTGTGTCCTTCCAAACTTCCCCAATCATGTGTGAAGCAAAAATTGATGACTGCACAGTACCATGGACAGCCTGCCCGCCTGGCTGCCCCTTGCCCTCCTCTGCTATTCTCACTGTTCGCCCCCCCCCCCCCCCTCTGTGAAAGTGAGCCAGTGTGCAGAATGACCTTCAACCACACCCACAGTGAACCAAAAAGAAAAAGGAAATAGAGGAGGATAGTAGCAGGATGGAGGAGAGAATGGGATAAAAATGAGGAGAGGGGTGATGGAAAGGCAGCAGAAAGAAGAAGAGGGGTGAAGAACAAAAAGCACCCACGCTGAAGTGAGGAAAATGGAAAATCTCTCCTCTCTTGGAAGCCAGCAGAGTGTAGAGCTGAATCTGACAAGAAAGATGACTCTCGATCCCCTTTCTCACCAGTCTGATTAAACCGCTCACTCTAAAATGAACCCGGCACACACAGAGCCATAGAGCCTGCTAAAGGTGCAGACTAGAATGCCTACAGATGTATAAAAGGAGCAGGACCTTGAATATAAGGCGACACTAGGAAATTCCTTAAAAATCATATCTGGGTCTGACAAAGGAACCAAAATTAAATTCTTGAATAAGGAAAGCAGTCAGCCTTCTTGTGAAACAGTTTTCCTTTTCGAACAGATCCGCCTCAGAAATTCCCAATCCTTCTGTTTAAGAATGCCGTAAGCCTGCTGTAATGAGTTAATCTAGAACGGAGGGATGATTTCCTTGTGTGACTAAGACAGTAAGTAGACAGGAGGAGGACTAATTAAAGTTGTAACATCTGCCTTCTGAGCTCTAAATGTGTCTACAGGCTACAAGCATCACACGCTCCAGTTTCTCCCTCCGCTGGTATTCCAAGCGAGGAAGGGTAAATAAGGCTTCAGCCGGCTCCTAAAACAATGCAACTAAAGCTTCTGCAAGTGGCATCGTCGTGACTATAGACTACGAGTACACTGTAAGGGAGCTCTCAAATATTCATGGCATCTTCCAGCTAAAAACTTCCCCAGCGGATGGGTGGGTGCTGGGAGAGGAGGGGAAGCTGAGGAGCGTGGGAGGTCTGGACCGGAGCACGTAACATGCTTACAAATTAACACCACAACCAAACTCGGACAGCGCGACTGAGTTTCCCGTCGTCCTCCACTCGCCCCCCACCCTCCTCCCTTTTCTCTCTCTCTCTCTCTCTCTCCCTCCGGTCTCATGAGCCATCTTCTCGGTTGGATCGGTTTGCGGTCTCCACTTCGCGCAGCCGGAGCCCGACCGTGCGCGGCTCTCTGCCACCCGGCCGCCGCGGCAGGAGATGAACCGACAGCAGCAGAGCCCGACGCTGCGGGAGGTGACAGATGCAGACGCCGGATCCAGCATCTGCAATAACCGTCGGGGAGATCGGACCACGCCAGATGTGCACGCGAGGGCGAGATCTTGATAAGTATGAGCCGTTTTCTTTTTGTTGTGCTCCTGCAAACTCGGGTGTGCTCGGTGTGGCAGTGGCGATGACGACTGCCCCCCCTCTCCCAGCCTCGAGATGAGTCTGCGCCTGGCGCCTGACTGTGAAGCCTACAAACACCCGGACTGTAGGAGAAAGACTTTATCACCGAGCCCGACTCATCAACGACAATAAAAGAGACTTTATTGGTCACCGACAACGCTTCTACTTGGAAACAACCCCCCACCCCCATATTACTTGCTGTAAATCAAGCCAGCAGGATCGAGCCCAAGTGCAAGACGAATGGTTTGGGTAACTAAAGCTTCACTTTACTACCAGCCGTGCACGGATAAAGCCACGACACCTGCTGTTAACAGGGGAGTTATGAAACAGGTGTTGCAGAGAAGCGGTTTAATGGAGATTGTTAAATTGCCCAGAGCATGCAAGGCGTCGCTCCATAACAGCACTCACTGCATGCTGGGGCAGCTAATGATAACCACATTTTCAGGGGGGGGGAACAAAAAATAAATAAACAAAAACGTTGCAACTCTGCAAAAAAGAAAATGAAAAAAAAAAAACATTGCAAAACAACGAGCCGCCCAGGCTGCTATACCTTACAAATCAACAGATGTTTGAGTCGTGTGGCTTTAAGTCTGGGGAGGGGATTTATTCAGCAATGCATTATCAGGGATTGCACACTGCCTGGCTCTCTCTATTAATTAATCAGTTTGCACATAATGGCTTAGATGTTGTCCCGATGCCCTTGGTGCTCCAGTTCACCTGTGATAACGTGTTAGGGATTCTTGTCTTTGATGTAATTTGGAGTTTTATGACGGGTGTTGGAGATAAACTCTGGGTGTAGACGAATTAATCTTTGCTCTACGTGGATTGTCCCCCTGGAAATCACTCAATATAAATTAGAAAACAAATGCAAGTGGCAACCCCTCTGCCCCCCCCCCCCCCTTTTGCTTTATCTCTGCGCTCTTTTTGAGGATTAGACACCAGTGCAGATGGAGGGAGAGCCACGTGCACTGGTGTCACACATGATACGCTTAAATACAAGACGTGGGGAACAAAAAAAACAAAAAAAACCAGGAGAAAATTGATTTTCAGTACAAAACACAGCAAGCGCTTAAGGCTGGAAAAGAATAATTAAAAATGAACAAATAATTCACCTGCACACTATTACATGCCATTACTCCTGTTTACTGCAAAATCGGTTACCTCACCTTGTCAAGGCAGTGTCACTTCCCAGACGGGAATGATGAATTCGGTCATTATTGATGAGCTGAGTGGACACACGGGCTGTCATCCTGGTCCCTCGCTCAGGACAGAATACATTACACAGCGATGACAGGGAGTCAAAACACAAACACAGGCTGACAGGGAGATTTCCAGGGTGAAATTTAAGTCGCAGGTGGAATAACTTAAGGGGCACGACCTCGAGAATAAGCCAGCTGCATCCGTGGCTGCAAACGTCTCCCTCCCCTCCCTCCCTGCACACGGTTTGTTCTCCGAGAAAGAAAAAACAAATTTGAATTCTAATATCCTCTCAATCTGCGGCTTGGTGAAATTCATTCAATGATAATCAAGTTGCAGTGTGCGGTGAGACAAAAGGCTTCATAGAAAATCTGGTATTACGAATGCTGGCATGATCCACGCCTGTCCTCCCACCATGCCTCTGAGCGGATTAAGCAGTCAGAGATCGCTCCTTTCCTCATCTCTTTGATTCATCTGTTTCAGAACAAACCCTAATGTCTGTGATATTTCAATACCCCCGGTGATGAATACACTTGGATTCATCCAGGCCAAGCTGGCTCATGAAATGCATGTCTTCATATAAGTGGGTGGAAGTCACTTTCTATCTGCATTTGAGTCTTCCCCTCTTCATCACTTTCACCTCTTCTCCCCCTGAGCTTATTTATGAACTATTACCATCATGCAGTAACACTTTATTAGGCATGTAGACAGCCAAGAGGCCTATTAATCTTTCACTTGCAGTCATATGCTCATTCTCCTTCTCCACACACACAATCTCAAGCCCCCTTTTTCTTTTCACCCAGTGGAGTTCCTCAGCCCTCTTCAATGATTCAGACAGCACTGAGGAGATGGCAGAGCTCCTGTTAGTCTTACAGTGAGGGAAGTGATGCATCTTTCTTCGGCAAGATATCAATGCACACTTTCCAATGGCAGACTTTTCTAAGAGACCGCAATCATGCTGACAATCTCTCGCTCGATCACGCTCAACTGTTGCCATTACGACACATCTGAGCTGGTAATGATTTTATATTATAATGTCATCGATCCAGTTGAGGGGCTGACACCCCCGAGTGGTGCTGAGCAGATAACAGTTGTCCTCTGGTCTGTGCTGTGCTTTACAGCTAAATATGATGGAGATGTTGGTTCGATTACACTGTAAAGTCAATGATCATTTCTCACGCTATGTCAATACTGAGGTTTATACTGTCTGTGGTGGAGAAATGAGCTGCAACAACAAAACACCCCCTCATATTCTGCCAGATTAGCATTACCTGCATGCGCTCACCCAGACGTACAGTGTATACACAAAGACACGAGTCAAACGCACCTCTAAACAAAGTGCAAGTTATCAATATTCTGAAATGAGAGGAGACTTTGTGATGATTAAAGACTGCAGCATAATTTGAGAATAAAAATGGCAGCCTATAGAGGCAGAGAAAAGGATTTGACGGGGCACCTAGCTGCGCCAGAATGTAATTAATTAATAATGAATAAGAGGAATACAAATAGGAACAGAAACAACAATAATAAACAGGAAAAAGTAACAGCAGATAACTTGGGGAAAATCTTAGATTCAAAAAGAGGCAATTTTAGGACCTTTATGGAAAATGAAGACTATTTAATTCAAAGAGCTGCAGGGTGGGGGGGGGAAGGCAGGGTAGATGTAGCTCTGGCCAAAGATGAAGGACACTCACTGCTTACTAGCAGCGAATGTCTTTAACCATAGCAACAAGCATTAAACAATTTTACATTTGGTTTGATTTAGTGCTGGAAAAAACAAGCATGTCTTCTTATCCTGCATATTTGTTAGTTTTACTGGGGACAGATGGCACCGCGGAGTGCGATGTGAGCAGAGTCTGAATTCTGCCGTAATGTGACTAACAGATTTAACTGTGTGTCTGCGCCTCTTTCAGGCATGGTGCCCACGCCCCAGGTGTGCGTATCAACCCTGGTCACGGTGAGCACGATGGCAGTGGTGGACCTCTACCTGCTGGAGCAGAGCATGCTGGGGGCTCGTGGTCTTCCAGGACCCAGCGTGTGGCAGTGTGCGGCAGTGTTGCTAGGTGATGTGGGCTTCCTACTCGCACTGCGCTTCGTGTCAGCTGGCGTGGTGTCAGAGGCACGGTCGTCACGTCGTGGGTTTGCCAACGCCCTCTGGTTCCTGTTCCTGTCCCTGCTTCAGCTCAAGCTCTTCTTCGTCTGCCATAACTACAGGCAGGAGCGCCGGCCGCCCGACCCGCTGGCAAGGAAGACCCTGACGTTGCTGCTGTCCATCTGTCTGCCCTCCCTGTTTCTTATCCTGACAGGAGCTGATCACATGACACCGCAGCGCAGGAAGCAGGAGGTCCGTGGCCGGCTGCTGTGGGTGGTGGTGGACCTGTTGGATGTGCTGGACCTGCAGGCAGGGCTGTGGGAAGCCCAAGGAGGGGCTGCAGCGGGGACTGGAGGGGTCGTTGAGCAGAGGCTGCCCATGTGGGCTGAGGGCCTTGTCTTCTTTTACTGCTACGCCCTCCTGCTGCTGCTGCCGTGTGTGGCCCTCACAGAGCTGGGGGCCACCGGCCTGCCAGGACAGAGGGGGCCCCGTAAGGAGGCTTTGTACCCTTGGCTCAGCTTGGTCACTATCAACATCTTCACCCTGGCCCTGAGGGGCACAGGCATGCTGTGGTACAGGGATTCTCGTGTGTCCACTGTGTTCCTGGGGAAGAACCTGCTGGCTCTGGCTGTGAAGCTGAGCTCAGCCTGGGAGAGACACAAGCAGGAGCGCGATGCTGCGGGAGCTGGGACTGTGGCTGGAGCAGAACCAGGAGACTCGACCCTGCCATGCCAGAGCTCAGGGCAGGGAGAGGGAGAGGCCCAGGGGAAAGCGCCTCCCTCACATTATCACACACTGTCTCGTTCTCAAAGCCACACTCTCTCCCACGTCAGCCTGGAGCCCACAGAGACACCCTTAGGACCGTCTTTCATCTCCCATGAACTCTAGAGTCACTTTGAACATGCACGCATCCACAAAAAGCATGTACACACACCCAAAACTCAGACCAGCCAAGCCAGTATCACATCCCAACAGATAACTATTGAATTTCAGTACCACAGCAATGTGGTATAATGCCGGGCTGTGGAAATGCATTTGGGCAGACTTGGCTTTCTGCACATTTTGTTGTGCTAAGAATAACTCGATGCATCAGTGGGAGTGTATTTTTAAATTGAACACTGTGAACACATCCATCAGACTGTAAAGAATATTCCGAACGGTATGTTGAAATCTAATAGTGTTTATTCCCTTCTTTTATTCTGGGCAAAACTGCCACAGATTTGTTGCATTCAGACACCTTGAGGTTGTAGTTTTGAGGTTTTCTTCACAACTTGTTTTAATTCTGATTTCTTGCTACTCCACGACAAACAGAACCTGTTAGTTCATCTGTGCAGTCATCTGTGGTTTACTTATGTTAAATTTGAGTTTAGTTTGTCGTTTGTGGGGAAAAGTTGATAATCACTCTTCTGCCATTAGTTCCCAAAATACAGACTGTGACCTTTACTGTACATTTTCTCATTTTACAGGAAAGTTTAATACAGAGAAGTGAGGATTTATGTTTCTCTTCAGTACCACAGAGACATGATTTAAAAGCAATCCACCAGTAAAACTCACACTCCAGCATTTCAACGTAGAGTCTAACCCAGTGGAGCCAAACATTTTTGGCTTGTGAGCCTCTAAATCAAAGTCTTCTCGTGACCCCCAGTGATGCCCCCCTTTCTTATCTGAATAGGTTTCAGAGGCCTGAAGAGGTAACGCTATCCAGTTTTTCACAGAAACAAAACACAAAAGTTAAAGAGTGAGAAAAAATAAACAAAATGTGTGGCAGATGTTTTCCCCTCACATCCTATCTTTTTGTGTCATGACCTCCCAGATTTATCTTGCAGCCCCTTGGATGGCCCCTATACCAAGGGAGGGCAACACGAGTGTTATGGTGCCAGATTTTCATTCAAACCACCTGCTGATAACACAAGAAATATTAATCAGTGAAATCACTCACTGTGGTGTTTGGTTGGAGTGAAAACCTGCAGACTCATGGTCGACCATCCCTGCCAAACTGTCTTTTGTCTTATTATTTGATTTAAAAGCAGAATTTGAACATCAGCAGGAGATGAGTTTATAGAAGCATACCGTACCCTTCACATATACTTCAGGAGCACTTTTGATGTTAATGTTAAAACCACCCAGTAGCGATTTTAACACAACACAATGTGCATAGCTCAAGATGCCAACTATTTTTGAAAGACACCATTTCCATAAATAAAATCTTTCCATGGTAGAGCTTAAAGATGGGCATCTTAATCCTATCACAACACCATCTACAGTACAGGTCTATTTTAGTACATTGTTTACAAAGACAGAATACCAATGTAAGTAATCCCTTTACCGTTTCAGAACAAATTCAAAAGTTTTGCTGTCTCAAAGTCTTTGTTAGTCATTTTCAAAAAGAAGAATAAGAAAAAAATAAACTGTCTAGCTGCCTGCCCAAACACGCAAATCCCATTTTTCACTTTATATGAAAGCGTTAACTTTTTAATTCCATTTGAATTACAGATGGAGCCATTCATCAATTAATTTGTTAGGATGTGGGTGTTGTAATTTTTGGCATTATGGGTCAGAGCAGCAGGTGTAGAGGATGTACAGTACAGTCAAGTGCCTTGTTTCCGCATGGAGCTACGAGCCTCTGAGTCGTCAAGAGGCGTACACATTACGTTATGTGTACCATGTGGAACTTGGGACATATTACCACGTGTATACTGTTACTCCACAGCTGTTGTCCGCTACACCTCCAGGACAGAGTGCAAACTAATAAAGTGTTTCATACTTGCTTAGTGTTGACAGTTCATTGGCTATCATGTAGGAGAGCTATTGGCAGCCTGTCACCCACAAATAGGGGAAAAACAGGAGGAGTCCGACCCAATTATTCAAGGCCAAGAGGTCTTCAGGACAAATAATTGCATCATACTTTCAAAATCTCCACTATATTAAAGTCAATCAGCTCATGTTCTGCAGCCACAGAAAATTGCATGTTATGTCTTTCTCATGCTGGAACTGGTAGAGTGAATGAAAGCACCCCGCCGCACACAAAAACATATTCATGCTAGAAAAGAGTGCTCTTTGCTTGGTGGAGCGGCACCCTGACAAAAGGCCATCATTTATCACAATTATGCCAGCGGCCCCATCAGCTCGGATCCTCTCGCAGTAATCCTTGAGTGTGCTGTCGTGTTGCCTGCCTTTAATGCTGAAAGAGAGAGGAGTCTTGATGTGATGGTGTGTGCATGTCAAGAGTTGTGGTAACCATGTGTGATGATGTTCAGATTGAACTGACTCTTTTGCTCGCAGCGGCTGTGAATGAACCCGCCGGCCCCTCCTCTTAGCTTTAATGGTCCTATTAATTGAAAATAGGGCCATTTGTCAAAGCGCAGACGCTTATTCTCACCGCTTTATGCTTGATTTACAGGCTATATTTACAGGATCTATTAAGACTAATGTACACACTCAGCCACAAAAAGGAATTCATTTTAAGTTTCAGTGGGAAATGTCTCTCCGGTTGAGAGAGACTTTTAAGGAAAACCCACAGAGGGATAACCAGTGTAGTAGACAGCATCCAACTCTCGCCTACCCTGCTACTTTCATCTCCTCCTCTCTGCTCACTCTACATTTCAAACACACACATTCTGGATGCACTCCCTGTTGGGCAACTTCTCATGTTTCTATTATACTAAAAGCAGTGACTGCATAGGCAGCAGCCTCGGCAAATGACTACCTCCTAGAATTTGTTACACCTGTTAAGCTCTAGACACAATGCTCAGCATTTTCCCTCAGCTCCCACCAACTCTCAGAACCTGCTCCTGAAGAAAAGTGCATGAGCTGCTCTCCAATTTTCTTTCTTCTTTTGCTGCTCTCTCCGGTGCTCTCTTTTCTTCCCCTCCATTCGCCTGTGCTAATTTCATTCTAGCCTGTGATTATTCTCCTGTACAAAAGCTGTCAGTCTCCCTTTTTATTCTACCGTACCTTCTTTTATTTCTCTCGTTTGTTTAAATTTGCCCCGCAGCCGACAGGCAGCCTACCTCTCTGCACTTCCCCTGTCAAGGGTGGTTAGTCAGAGATGAGGGGGGAAAAACTGAGAAGGAGAGGCCAGCTAAGATTAAAAGGGCTGGGGCCACAGCCTAAAGCAGAGCAGCTGCCGACTACCATTTATTTACCATTTGCTACACAAGGTGTGAGCTTGATGGAGCACGGGAGCCGAGAGAGACAAACACGCAACATGCTGCCCCGACAACAATGACATTCCAAGCAGTCCGAAAGGAGGCACCTTTAGACAAACATATGGCGTTGTTTTGCTCGGTTGAGCACTTGGTTACAACCTATATCACCTCATTACCCCTGATGCGGCGACAGCTACAGCACAACTACAAGCTCACACCCACCTTGTCTGGCAGAGAGCCCCATTTAACAGACAGACGTCTAAATCATTCATCATAGCACACACCATCAGCACCGTGGCTTTTGGAGAGAACTTCAAAGTATAACCTATGAGAAAGAAATGATGCAAAAGACTCTGAGACGCTTATGATATGCAACGCAATACTGGAGACCAATGCATACTAATAGTGGTCTCAGATGTTGGGGATGTTTTCACTGGTCAAATTACCTGATGCTCAAATTAAATGAAATAAAGAACTAGGGTTGAAACATTTAGTTGATCAACAGAAAATTGTATGGTTAAAAAATTTGATTATGGCTTAAATTGTTAAAAGTCAAACCCAAATGCCAAATAGTGTCTAAAGATAGAGGGTGTCTACGTTGTACAGACTGTAAAGCCCGAGGCATATTTGTGATTTATGGTAATGAAGCTATATGAAAATAAATTGACTTGAATTTCTGGATCCAGGTTCTCAAATGTGAGGATTTGCTGCTTTTCTCTATTTTATATCATTGTAAATTAAAGATGTTCAGTAGATCTATAAACGAATTTTTAAACTGAACCGACTGTATCAACATTGTCACTGACGCAATCAGTAGCTCGCAGCAGTGGAGCTCCTCTCAGTGACCGAGAGCACCGCTGCAAGTCACAGTACGTTATTTCCTAAATGTCTAAAGGACAGCTAAAGCCACAGAAACAATCGAGAACTATGTTGTTAAAAATGGACTGCTGAGCTATTAATCGTGTGTAGAGAGATTATGTAGGCTAGTTTTGTTCCGAACTGAATGCAACAGCGTGATCTAGCAACAGACTGAACGTACTACTGAACCGAAGACTCAGAATCAGAGCTGAATGCCACAGCCGTATGGTGATATGTTTACTTACTGCTGGACATACTGAAGTGCATTTGAACGGTGAAGAAAACTGAACAAACTACATAGTGACTCTGAATCTTCAAATTAACATGAACAAAATTATTTGAATCAGTAAAATGATTAACAACTCTTTTGTAAATTGAACAGAGGTAGAAGAATAGAGCTGCAACACTTAAATCACATGAAAGAAAATTAATTGCCAAACTACTTTGATAATCAATTAATCCTTTCAGTAATTTCCTAAGCAAACATGTCAAACATTTGCTGGTTCTCAGCTTCTTAAATGTGAGAATTTGCTGCCCTTCTTTGCCACGTATGACAGTAAATGAAAAGACTTGGGGTTTTGGACTTTTAGTTGGAAGAAAGAAAAATAAACGTCACTTTGTGCTCTACGAAAATGTGCCGAGCATTTTTCATATTTTTTTAATTTTAGACAAAAAAATGAATCGTGAAAATAATCGGCAGATAAATCCATAACGAAAATAATCGTTAGCTGCAGCCCTACGGAAGAAGTACTCAGATGTTTTACAATATCACAGTGTACAAATACTCTATATTTATACTAACAAATAACTGTGGTGGAGAAAGTAACATATATACCTTGTAATGTAGTGGAGTTGAAATATAAAGTAGCACAAAATGAAATTACTCAAGTAAAGTACAAGTACCTCACAACTATACTGAGTACAGTACTTGAGTAAATGTACTTGGCTACTTTCCACCACTGAAATGAAATATGTTTTTAATCTGCTAGTCTGAGAGAAAATGCAATTTGAAGATGTCACTATTGCCTGACATTTTATAGTCTAAACGATTAATTCATCAATCAAAAAGATAATCAATTGATAATATACTGCACCTAAGCGTCCCTCCTACACTGAGTTTATGAAATCAAAAACCTTAAATGGAGGGTTTTATTCCCCCAATGGAGTCATGCATCTGGCTGAAACAGAATATTTGGAGAGGACACAGAGAAGAAGTGTTTGAAGGTGAAATGGGGCCGAAAAAACTATAACAGGCAGTAAAGACCACACTGCATACTTGTTGAGGTCAATACAGAAACCACTACTCGTACTTTGCTCTCACACATTTGAGATTCTTCCATGATCAAATTCCAACCAACTTTGGAAAGGAAAACTGTGTTGTTTGGGAGGAGAAAACTAAATAAAAATTCCTCACACTCACAAGGATGCTGACATATCAGCACTCATGTCGCTGTGACAGGTTTTATATGATGCGAGATACACAGGGGACTGTTCAAAAATGTATGATTGCAGTTGTTTGGAGTTTTTAATGTATGCCTATGGGAAGCTGTCATTAAAAATATTCCCTCTGTCAAGAAAAGCAATTTCGTTATTAAAAAAACATGTTTTATATACAATGTTATACGTGGACAGTATAAAAAAAAAGTAATATTTTCAAGTTTTGGAAGCCGGATGTATTATAAATGTGCCAAACAGTAAAACTCAGTGACCTTTACAGTTGAGTAACAGAGCGAGTTTCTAAATTCTCAGCTTCGGCTTAGAGGAACTCTGAGGCCTCCAGTGTAGCTGAGGGGGAGGAAGATTTAGCTAGGCCTTAAATGTGATAAGTAAAAATCTTAAAATCAATTATACATCTAACTGGTAAACAGTGCAGAGATGGTAAAATGGGGTTATTATGGTCACTTCAGTTGGCAGCAGTTAAAATCCTGGCTGCTGTATTTTTGAGCAGGAATAAAAGAGGCTGAAATGAAATGAGATTAAAGCATAGATCCTCCTCTTTGTTGTTGGATAAAAATGTCTGGATGCTTCCCAACTGTAGGAATCATTACTGTACTGCTCACTGTATTATACCAGACTTCAAAAGTCAAGTCACTGACAAACACCAGTCCAAAGGTCTTGACCACTTTCTGTATGTCTGCAGGATTCTCAAGAACATGTGTTAAGAAAAATCAGTTAGATTGCACCCCCCCACACACTTTTTTTTTACAGCAGCGAAAACAAGTTGTGAACACACCACAAAGCAAACTTGTTAGCAAACAGCTGCCTTTTTTACACATCCAGCGTTTACTGGACACCTGATGAATCTAAGTCCAATATTCACTCTCCTTTTAGCTCTGTCTTTGGTCTCCACCAACTGCAGAGAGATATATCTGGCTCTTTAGCTGCTAAATGCTCCACTGTGTTCACCAGCTGGTCGCCAACTGTGTCTGTCTGCTGTTTGGTGCTGAACAGGTAGTGTACAGTGAGTTTTTTTAAAGCTTTTTTGCTGAAATCAGAGTGACATCTTTCTCATTAAATGTAGTCATGTGATCCGTTGTTAAAATGTATTAGGCAGACTTTATCAAATTTGACTCTCTGAGAACTCAGATCTCTAACACAGAGTGACAGCTTATAGAAAGGTCAAACAGACGGTGTGTTTATTAATTATGTTGCATTTGGTGGTAAAAAAGAAGAACTGAGAAGGGTGGACGGGATTGAATTGCTTAATGATTAAAACAGATGGTAAATGATTGGATGGACGTATTTATATTAGAGTTTAAACGAATAATCGGATAGCCGACAAAACTTAAATGCTATGCCACTTTTAAAGAAACGCCAAACATGATGGTTAAAGGTTCCCAAATGTGAGAATTTGCTCCTTTTCTCCATTTCATCTAATTTTAAACTGCATATTTTTGGGTTCTGGACTGCTGGTCAGGCAAAAAAAAAAAAAAAGCAATTTGCAGACTTCACTCTGGGAAACTGTGAGGGACATTTTCTACTATTTTCTAGACCAAAAGATTAAATGAGAAAAGAATCAGCAAATTCATCCTTAAAGAAAATGTGTTATCTGCAGCCCCAATATGTGAATATTATAATAAAAATAATAATAATAGAAAATTATGTCAAGTAGATGTATAGTTCAAATAAAACAGTAGAGAAATGTGCTTAAAATTACTTCAAACTAGTCATTTCGAGCACTAAAAAGTCTGAGTTTGGCAGGGAGTTCAGTAATGAACAGATTTTATGTTACAGTTTATGTTGTGCAGCTAATAACAGCAGAGCACATCATATTGAACAGAACTGTAAACTAATGGCACCGTTACTGTCGATGTCAGATCAGAGAAATATGTTTATCATGTCATTTATCTCCTTTCTGACACAACATTTTCTTCCTCCTGATATTATTACTCATTTGTAGCTCCTTTCTCACAGTTTTGTTCACTTTTCCATTCTCCTCTGTGAGTGTCGACAACAAGTCACTGAGATGGATGAACGGTGAGATTTTCAAGCGTGCAACAGCATTCGGGGGCCGATGAGCACTGTCCATTAAAGAGGCCAACTGCATCTTTTTTCTATGTACAGAAAGAGCGGTTGCTTTCATTCAATCTTGCAAAGAACAATCAAACTTCAAACAGCTGAATGGCCATTAATGCGGGAGCAGATTGTGCTTTTATGCTATAAAATAAAATATACATTTTACAAGAAAGACTTTTAAAAAAAAAAAAAACACTCATGTGATCAGAAACAAAAGGTGAGGTTAATGAACGGAGTACCAGCATTTAACAGTTAAGTTACAGAAGGATGATTTTATTTTAAAACAATAACTCAGCCTCAGTTATTCTTGTCCATTCACTACAATCAGCCTTTGTTCATTGCTCAATGCTCGAGGACAGCCGACTTATTTTATTGTTGTACAAGCTCAATACATACATTTTTCTAGTTCGGCATCGGTGGTGAAAGAGTTGTAGTGGTGCATCCCTGAGCAATAAAAAACAAGACAACCTCAGCTGTCTCTCTGGAGCAATTGAAGCAGAGATAAGTATACAAGAATTTAAGGCAAAAGCTTCACAGGCTCAATCCCATTTCATCAACTGGCTCGTAAAGAGTGAGGCTAATGTCTATGGACAGCTGCTGTGAATGGAGCTATCTTTGGCCTGGAAATGGCGAGAAAATAGTTGCAGACTGAGCCGTGAGACGGGCAGAGTGTGGCATCTACCTGCACAATGGAGCTGTGCGACCAGAATAAGAATGGGAATATGAATAGGGCTATGGGAGGAGATTGAGGCGGTGGTGGGGATGTACGATGAGACGACAGAGGGGAGATAGGCAGCTATGTGATTGACAAAGAGAAAATAGGGAAGGATCAGGTTGTCTCGCGGTTAATGAAAAGTTAAAAGAGCTGTGTGCAGAATGTCGGCTGATAAAAAGGAAGCCCTGCTACTGCAATTAAGTTATTGCTCCTGATTACTCGGAGCGATCAGATGGAACAAGAAGTGGAATCGTGAAAAGTAATTTTACCTGTCCCAGGATGGGGCCTAGTGGGGGTCCAGGGGCTGCTTGTCCTGACCTCACTATGGCCCGGATTACGTTGCCTACATCCAATTTCTTCACAGCCTTGGCTGCTTTGGAGATCTTTGACATCGTGATCTGTCTGAAAAGCCTTAAATCTGCCTCCAAGTTAACTGAGAATCCATCCACTGAAAACGCAAAAGAAAAACAAACAAATTAGGCTTTCAAGAATACACAACAGCAACAAATCATTTACACGCCGGACTCATTGAAACATCATATGCTCAAATCGATACCCACAGGGGAAACCCGTGCCTTTCCATTCTGCAGCGGGCGAGCAATTAAAAAAATCTTTGCCTTCGATCGGCTCTGTCAGAGCCACTTTCCTGGAGGTGTGTGCAATGTGGATCAGCAGCCGAGTGAGATGCTCACCATGTTCAAGAGTCTGAGGACTGGCAGGATTTAAACTTCTCACAGAGAAATCATGGGGTGCAGGACAAAAACATATCCACCATCGCCTCACCTATTTCAGATGTGTCACCACTAAACCGACTGCGCTGCAGCAGAGCTTTCTCTGCATCGGTAGAGGTCAAATGTCAAGGACGGAGGAGGGATAAGTAACAATACAAATACATGGAGCAGGGGTGGATGTGTCATCGCCATATATGAACGCAAAGAGGGGTCAGCTTTTTCATTCAACCTTAAAATGCATTTGCCAAATTAGGAGTCAATCAGTGGAGTGTGGAGATTGGCCTGAACTCCTGGTCTTTCTGTGGGGAGACAGAACACATAAAAGCAGGTCCATAATCCTCTGCTGGAATGAAAGTGATCCTGACACAGCTGTAAAAAAAACTAAAAAAAGATCAATGACTGGAACCAAGGGACAAATACATGTTTTAAGGTTGAGCCTTGCGATGCAGGGGAACCCTGCATTCAATAAAAATAAGTACTTTAAGGGAGAGAAGAGGTCCAGCTATGATTCATTGCAGGCAACAGAGGGTATCCAATTAGATCAACAGAGGAGACAGTACGGAAAAGACATGAGACCTCATGCTGCTTTAGAGAATCAAACGGGGAGAAACTGCGCCCAAGAAAAGTTGGGATTTTATTTGGGCTGCTGATCATCCAGCAGTCGTTAAAGTGCAACCACCATGAGACAATATTTGTAAAGGCATTAAGGTGGTACGCATACTGCAGAAAGAGTCTCAAACAGAATCCATTCAATTTGAGTTTTCTGAATAGCTGTATTTACAATGTAACTCACATACACTGCTACTTTTCAGAGGTCAATTTCACGCTTCTCACCTAATGTGCTCAGCTACTTCATTGTGGAAAAATCACATTGCAGTTCAGATCAATTTTGGAGCCAGTTAGAAAATGCAGAGACCAGTTTGTATTAAATCTGAAGACAGAAAACCCACTTCTGTTGTCAAACTATGACAGAAAGACCCATAAATCCTTAACTGTCAAGCTCCAGAAAAATAACTAAAACAGCAGTGGGGGCGGGGGGGACACTACAAAAGATATCTACCAATAAAATGACATACTGTACGTCCATGGAGACGAGGCTTAACTGGAGTTTTGTGACTGCGAGAGATAAACAATTAGGGCCAGCATCAAATGTTGGGTTTAATTCCAATTTGGGGCAAAGGGAATAACAGTTCTGAGAGTGGGGAAATGACAGCGTCATGCTTTAATGCACCGCAACTCCAATCTCTGTTGGAGAATGAATAATAAAAACGCAGTTCCCCTCGCAAAATGAAATCAGTCATCACAAGGCCAAGCAGTTAACGCTGAAGAGGAACTGACCTACATAAGGCATCACATCTGCACTGACAGTTTGTTTCACGCAGCTGAATTTACATTAGATTCAAAGAATAAAACAGCATTAACTGTGCAGCGGCAGGAAACATGGTTCAAGGCAGCACAATAAGCCTCAATCAGAGCTGGGTTAATATTTGCTGTGAATAATCAAATCAAAGCCAGAGTAATTTGAAAGGAACAGACACAATTTTGAGCTGCTCTTTAAGCTGAATATTACATTCCTACGGCAATTACTGGCAACAAAATGGAGTACACAGAAAGAGCAATTTATTTGGGTCGTGTAGAGTTGCAGCGTAAAGGCACTTTGTTCAAACATGCTTGATAAATGACATGCCACAAAGCCAGCATTTAAATGACCACATAATAAAGGAAGGTGAGGGGAGCTTTAATAGAGCAAGAACCACCGCAAATGTTGGACCATGCTCCAAATTGCTGTCATTCCTGTTCCTGACATTTTAAGTTAAATGTATGTCTTGTCCTCATAATTATTCCTTTCAGATTTGGCATCAATCCTCTGCTTATCAAGTCATGCAGTTTTGGTTAATAGATCGCCAGTCACCACCAAAATCCAAACTCTGAATCCAAACTGTTTCTTAGCGTATCGATCTAGGAAATCTGGATGTTTTCAAGCTCTCCTGCCATCTGTCAGGCAACCGTCTTGGCGATGGAAACAGAGTATCCTTGGCGGAAGTAAACATGCCAATTAAACTGAGCACACAAGAGAAAAGCAGGAGAAAAATCCCACCTCTCATCATAATGTGCAGGTCTACATAAAATGCTGGGAAAAGATAATCTGAAATTACACTCCCCATGTAACAGCTCATTACATTTTCATCACCCATTCATTAAAGCGTGTCTGAAATTTCTGAAGCTTTTTCAGAACAGTAACTACAGCTTCTCTGGTGTGTTTCAGCATAATTAAAACTGACTGCACTTTTGAGGATAAAGCTGACTTTGATTAAAGAAATTAATCAGTTTGCTATTAAAAATGTGGGTTTAATTGCGCTAGTTGAACCCACTGCTGTTTGTTACTATTAGGCTCTCTTTAGTCTTCATTAAGGAGACAAGACAAACAGTAGTCAACATCAATGAATCCTATAAATCTGTTATTTATTTACAAGTCAAGGTTACAGATATTGATTTTCTACGCAACGACATTCTTGAAAAATTGAGAAAATGGTCTAAAAGACTGCTTTGGTTTGAAAGTCCCAGACCTTCCTCAATAAAAATGATACTGACGTTGTATCAGCCTGGAGGAAATCATGTCATGTCATTATTCTTCTCTTTATATCTTTTTTTTACTGCCATCTGATGAAATAAAAGCTGAATACTAATTGATTTCTCGTGGGACCAGACTTTATACCTGCAACAACACACAATCTGTCTGGTTCAATAACCTTTTGTTACACTTTATCTTCAAATCTCTGCCAAATTAGAAGTGAATAATGAAGAAAATGAAGTCAAACATTTTATAATAACAGATTCTGTGTTGCCACATGAAATGAAGAATCAAAGATTATCTTATCACATAAACACTGATGAAGATTTATTCGTTAACCTGTAATCTGTATACTGTGCTTCAGCAAAGGCCGTTTCACATTTTACTGCTATCAGAGCACATTTATGTGGTTGGTTTATGTTCCTCTACAGCTTTTCCCCTTGTCCATCCTAAACCATCTTTGTAGGCTTGGGGGGACAGACTAGAGCTACTAGGTTTAATACCAACATGGGAACCTAGTACTTTAGGCCATGTGGTGTCAGAATATTTAAAAAAAAAAAAAAAACCTGACAAAAGTGAAAATGCCCCACTTATAACTATTTTGCATGTATAGCCACGATAGCAGCATGTCTTGAGGGACAGCAGTGTCAGTTGGTCGGTCCACCACTTCGGCCCAGACAGGAAGATCTCAACAACTATTGGACTACTGCTAACTATTCTTGGAGCCAAGGAGACGAATCCTACAAACTTTGGTGATCTTTGACTTTTCCTGTAGTGCAGGTCAAAACTTTCAGTTACCCAACTTTTATTCAATGGCTTGACAAATTTTTTTTAAAGAAATTGTGCAGACATTTGATTGACATTTGCAGTTTTGAGTGAAATGTCTTCTTAGCAAATACTGAATGGATGGTCATGACATTTTGTACAGATGTTCATGCTCTCCACACAATTTATTGTAATAACTTCGGTGATCCCTTAATACTTCAAATACTAAAACTAATGACATTCCTATCAGCCCCAACCGTACTTTGTGTTTAGTGGTAATTAGCAAATGGTAGCATGCTAATATGCTAGTCTGTGATAATGAACATTACTGTATATCTGCTAAACATCAGCACTGTCATTGTGAGCATGTTGATGTTAGTATTTTGATCAAAGCACCAATGTGCCTAAGTACAGCCTCACAGGGCTGCTAGCGTCACTGTCCGGTCTTATTTTAACTTTTGACAGGTGAGGGCAATGTGACATATATATATATATATATATATCATGAGACAATATAGATTTGTGTACCATGAGAGAGGGGACAGGTGACAGGAAATGAGGGGAGAGCGAATGGTAATAACATACAGCAAAAGGTCCCTCTCTGAAATCGCATTGCCGTCACCATATATGGCACCCTCCTAAACCCCTATGCGATAGAGGATTTTATCCACGTCATCCACCCCTATTTGTGAACTGGTGCAGCACTCCTTTCTTACTGTCCCACTGTTCCCAATTTGTTGCGATATCATGCTATTTACAGCTAAGCTGATAGATTCCAGTCCTAATAGGGATGATTTAAGCTTATTTAATACATTTATGGAAGCAACCTATCTTAGGTTATGTTTGAAATGTTGTGATCCATTACTTGATACACGTTTCTTTTCCAGAGGGTCTAATTTTGTGATACTCTGATAAGAACAGATGAATTCTTATTCTGGTCTCATCACTCAGTCTTAACAGTAAAACTTATTTGTTTCCATCTCTTTAAAACAGATAAAGCCTCTTGGAGCCCATTGCCAAAAACAAAGCATGATTAGTTTTCTTTGAAATTACAAGGAAAGGGACCAAATTCATTCTTATCTTCCAGCGACACAAAAACCAGCCCTGACAATTGGATTTATTCAACTCTTAGTGTGGCAGTCCATCTAGTGGTGGCAATCACCTTTACATTTGTTGTAAGACACATGTAAGATAGCGGTACACTTCAGCCATGCATGTAACTTCTGAGATGGCCTACATCATCACTACATGACCCTGCCATCCAAACAAATTTAGGATAAACAGGAAGGAAGGCCCTGGAAACGAGCTGGCACCTGGATACTAATGAACAAAAAAAGAGCCCAGTCATATTAAAATTATAATAGCTATTTAGTGTTACTGCCCATCTTTGCAGAAAAGTTTGAATACTCTTAGAGCCACAGTAAATTTAATGGTGTCCTTGAATACATAAGACGACCAAATATCTGTTAACACCACAATAAACAGCACAGGACGGACCTTCACTGGCAGCAGGGAACTGTGGGATGCAGTATTGGTTTAGATGGCACAACGTTATGAATTAGGAGCTACAGATTAACTGTAATCAATGAGCCTAATGCAGTGACCAAACAGAACAAATGTACTTGGCTGTGATCGTTCAGTAAGCCACACGAGACGCTCTCGATAAGATTAAGAGATAACGTCAGGTATAAAGTTATAGAGAGCCAGTCATATGCCAATGCTGTTCCACTGCATTAGTATTCATCCCATCAAACTCTGGCCCTGGAGCTTATTGATTGCTGAATGCCAAGTGCTAAAGGCCAGTCAAATAAAACGAAGAACTCAAGAAGAGTCTGAATGATCCCACAAGAGTGAAAAAGGGAACTCGCATGACCTGATTAAACCGAGGTCTGAACCTGCAGGACTCATCTCTCGGACCTCTAAGCTAACGCATTTCACAAATAAAGAACTCATCATTTCCACACTTTCTAGCATAAACTAAGTTTGGAATCAGAATCGGATTTATTGCCAAGTAGGTTTTCACATACAAGGAATTTGCTTTGGTGTATTTGGTGCATAAATAAGCATAGTGGATTCAAATTTAAAATATATACAGATATATAAAATAAAGCTACTAAAAAGCAAGTACTGTAAAAAAAAAACAAGTCAAGAACACAAACAGAGAAATTAGCTAATACAAATTTGAAGAAATAGAAAAAAACTGTACAATAATATGAAAAATAGTTGTACATTTTGTGCCGAATGTGCAAAATATTAACTGACGGCTGTGTAAAAGTTCAGTGTACAAAGATGATTTTATACATCAAATAGTCTGATAGTCTCATTAGTTTTAAACTACAACTTGAGCAGTAAGTGGCAACAACTGCTTTCTATGAAATATTCAGTGTGCAATTATCTTGGAAAAACACATTCTGATGAAGGTATTATTACTTTAAATTTATATCTTAGTTATCTGATGTCCTGCACAGAGTTTAATTTGTGCCAAAATATTCCTTAAAACCGGAGGATGAATGTTTTGTCTTTTTCTGTTTTCTAATCAGAAACATCATACCTTGTTTCAATTTTCACACACTGAACACTCAACTAATCTCTATCTGCCATTATTGTTGTCTAATATTACCTGAGGCTGTTTTTAACATATACGTTTTTAAAATGATGTTACATTTATTAAGAATTGTAACCAAAATATGTACTGAACAATAAATGTTAAAAAAATACACTTGGTCAGTACTCCCTTTTAGACCAAATACGTAACAGCAAAACTGTTCCTATACGTCAAACATATCTCATCTCTGAATTTCTGTGCTACAGTTTGTTACTCATTAGCTGACAAAAATCCGACGATAACGGTATCTGTGCTAAGCTTATATCGGCAGATATATGCTGGGGCAGGTTTGGTCTAAAGGCTAGAGAAGCTGTCTTTTCCACCACTGATGTGCTTTTTATTTACTGGCTCCCCTGAATTACATTTCCTTCTCCCCACTGTGTTTGAATGGCAACACAGAACGTGTAACAAACTGCATGTACTTGGAATAAATCTAGGAAGGCAACAAACGACAAAGAATCAGCAGCAGAGACGGTGCTTGAGAAATATATAAAAAAAGGGAAAACAGCACTCAGTTCAGATCATCTTTTGATATATTTTGCAGAAATGCAGCATGAGTTATATGTTGTAGAAAGGCAGCATGATTTATATGTTGTGGTGCATAGCAGTTATTTTTCTAGGATCTGAGAGCATGAAGCACAGAGACACGACTGAGTGGTGGTTCAAGAAACAGGCTAAAGTTACATCAGAGGCTCAACTGTAACATTTATTTATTTATAAACATGATTGTGTTAAGTCTGGATACATGATTTATATGGCCTGGATGCACAAAAAGGAGCAAAAAGACATTGTCATTGCTCACAACATCATCAGATTTCTTTGTGCTGTGGATGACTTCAGCAGCAACACAAACAAGCAATGCAGTCAGATTTAGATTATTACAAAGTAACACATACACACACACACAAATAGACACACACAAGAAGCATCAAAGTCATCTCTAGGCAACATGTGGATATGCAAGGTTCTGACATTATAAAACCCAGTCTTCAGAATTACAGCTCAGAAACTGCAAGCCAAGTGTGATGACTGAGGCCAGAGAGTGATAGTAAAACCTCTGAACTCTTGTCACAGATGCTCTCTCAAATATTTAAATCCATTCAGGCATATAGAACGGTGCGAGATGGTTACCCAGGTGGGGAAAAATTAAACATAGTTACACAAGATTATAGTTTTATGCCAATCTTTGATTTTGTTGCAAAATAAATACTACTAAACACTTTGAGGGGAAAACCACTTCTATTAAACTGTTCGCAACACCCTGTGATGAGGGGTCCCAAGCAAAAACAAACAAAAAAAAAAAAGGTGAGAAAATGCTGATATAGAACTGATTTTGGTCTTGGTCAAATGAGTCATTTTTAATTACTTCAGCTTTTTCATGGGTTAAGAAAAATGTGTGCTACAAACCACCCATCACCAAAAAGCAGTGAAGGCTACCAGCTCCACCACTTTTAACAGTCCTCTCTTTCTTCCACCTGTTTGTTGATTTGAACATCCAGAATCGTGCAAATATCAAACACATTTAAAATTAAATCTGCGAGCAGTCATTATTCTTTCTTTGGGTTGCTGTTGTTGGTTACGCCAAGCTGGCTCACTGTTGCGGATTAAAAAGGTACTGCACACTTAAACGTGTTTTTTGAGCTGTAATTTAAATGATGTGACTGTACTATGGTGAAACGTCGATGCTGGTGTTAATATGGACATTTCTTACCAAATGTATAAAAATCTACATTTCATGGGTTGAAAATGGCCCAACACGCCATCTAATGTTTTAAATCAGCCCTGAACGCCACAAGGCCACGCCTCCTCAAATTTAAGGTTAGTAAAGTAAAGTAACAAAACACATGCAAGACTTTTGACGGCTGAAGAAAAGAAAAAGATGCTGCTCATCAAGCAAATATAAGTCAAATCTAAAATACGGAGACGCTGATGTTTCATCTCAAGTTCTCTGTCAATATAGCAGAATATAGCAGAAGAGCCCTTGCCCTTTTGGCCAAGGGCTGAGATCTTGGTTTCAATCCAAAGTACTTACTTCTAACGTTAAATGTTCACGCCAAAATAAGACATAATTAAAGTAAAAGGTTCTTAAAGTGCTAGCAAACATGGGTTTAACACCCAAAATCTCAGGCAATCTGCTTCTTCAAGACTGTGTGGTTGTGCTCTGATCACATTTGATTCACAGTGGCCTGGCAACATGAGCAAACAACCCTACAAATGTCAGCAGAGTCTGATTCAAATATTGTTAAATGTCGATTGGTGCACGCAATTCTTTTCAAAGGCATAAACTGAACACAGGTTTCAGCATCCATGGGAGCTTTGACTTTGCTTCCATCTTGAGTCTGTAAACCATGAATGCCAAGAGCTTTAAATATTTGTTTCAGACTCTTACTTTTAGGAACCCGCTCAATTCATCAAACTACTTGATGATGAACAATTACCGCACTGACACAAGTGATTACAACACTGATACAAGTGAACAGCATAACTGTATCTTTAACATACTACTCAAACACACACAACGTGACGCACAGTAGAAATTGTTTGTGTCCACAGTCATACTGAACGGCATGAAGCTACAGCCACGTTACCTGCATTAACACTCCGAGTATCCCAATAAAAAGCCTAAAACCTTTATGATTAAACTCTAAAGAAACGACATAAACGTCAGCGTTATCATACCTTTCACTTGTCCTGTACCTTCACGCCGTTAGCAGCATCCTTCAGGGCGCAGACATCTTGGATTACTCAACACAGCGGGCCGTTTGCTGCCGTTAATCACAGAGCTGCCACCTGCTGGTGTGGAGGAGCACCTGCAGCGTCTGGGATTAAAACTGAGCTGGGGAACAGTTCAAGGACAGTCCAGTAGCTGGTCTAAACAACGTTCACCTTTTGATTTTAATCGCCTTTTAATTGTACCACTTTTTTTAATTTCCACAGTGTGACATTAGCCTATCCCATAGGCACATCCAGTTCTGAAGTTTTCGGTGGTATCACACTCATAGATATACACTTTTTTTTTATATACATTTCCCCAGATTCAACATCACATAGGATATTTGGTATCGCTACTAGAAGTTCTGTCTGCCTGCTACCAGCAGTTGGTTTAAAAATTAATCTTGAGTGATTGCCCTGCATTAAGGCCTTTACTGTTAATTTTCAAGGGTGATAATTGGCTTCTTCCTGTCTTAAGTACTAATTTGATAGCTAGTAAATATTTTAGTCCATCTTTTTTTTTTTTTTTTAACAACACCTTCGTTGTTTATATCCAATTCAAATCACTATGATGTTGTCCAATACACTTTCACAACTGCCTTTAAAGGTGTGTTTAGCAGTAAGAAGTATAGAAATTATTCTGGGACTCTCAATCAGTTATTAAAGCACAGACTAAATACTCACCTGTAAATGAACATTTTCATCACGAGTTTGTGATTTTGAATCTATGTTAAAGTCATCACCTCGGGCTGGAAATAGGATCAAATAAGCTCCACCAGTTTCCTGCGTGATGTTCTTACCTGGCTCTAGGGAGCTTCAGTGAATTTATATGCAAAAAAAAAATTAAAAATGAATTAATGTTACGCTGCCGGATAATCTCCCTCCTGTGACCTGGACCAGAATAATTCTGTAATTAATTCTGTTACACTTCCATAGAATGAGCATTAGAGACAGCGTTTCCATTAAGGGTTATAGAAACATGGCCAAAGTTTTACTCTATGTTTTTTTTCAGCTGAACATCAAAGCATTTCAAGCTGATGCTGAGGTATTTATTTTTCGGCAAATGATTTGATTGTAGCTTAATCCAGTAGAAAAATGTGAAAGTGCTTACATATTAAAGACATTTTAGTCAAGTATTTCCATTAAAATAATTTTAATGCAGCTCACGCTTCACCTAGGGGATTTCCCTAGGTAACTTGTTTAACTCATCTGAAAAATGTTTTACTCAAATATTCCTTCAGAGCAAATGAGATGCTGGCATCAGCAACTAATTTACATCTTATATTTACTGCTATATTTACTTCAGCAGGGAGTCTAAAGTTACTAAAAAACAAATCCAGAAATATTACTGAAAAGTTTATTAAAACATTTTATTTGGAATAAATTCAAGTTATCAATGTTTCCTTTGACAGTGGTACTGTCCACTTTGACAGATTCAGGTGTTTAGCAATTGTGAGATATTCTATTATATAAAATTTTAAGTCAAATTAACCAATATAGAAACACTCACCATACATAAGAACTTCAAGTGACAAAATATTTCAGAAAATGTAAATTATTTTACATTAAAAACGTGCAGGGTGAAATTCAAACTATGAACATAAAATAAAAGTTCTTTCTCCTCAGAAGTTTGACAATAAATATATAATAGTCAAAGCCGGTGCCTACCAAGAATGTTTCTGATTTCACACATAAATAAATCAGGGTTAATTACTTACAGATGCAGTTCAACTTTACAAAATAAAATCCAAAAAAGGAAATACACAATAATGTTCACAGTATGTTTGACGGAAAAACGACTGTCTTACATCGATGCAGTAATGTCAAATATTTCAAGGCACTTTAAGATGTTTAATAAATAATTTGGTAATCTAAAAATGTCAAAAAAAAAAAGTGCCACCATTAAAAATACAATCAAGTGTTCACAGATCAGTTGGTGGAGTTGGTCACTTTATGAAAGGCAGCAGCGCGCACATTTAGGGAAGTCTCATTGGGGAAGAAATCCCTCAATAGGAATGACAAAAGCATCTGATATGAAAAACAGGGCAACAAAATTAGAACAGGATTTGAATGCTATATTAATAAAACATAAAAATTATACAATAAACGAAGGATAGTGACAGAAAAGAAAATGTTGACTTACATATACCAGCCTTTTGTTTTCTTCACCGTCCTGGAAAAGATTAAAAACAGACTCCACATCCGTCTTCTTCAGGACAAGATAGTTTGAATCTACAGCGAGAACATATAAATAGCATCTTTGATGGATTATTATAAAAATAACTGAATATTTCCTGTAAGCGTAGAAAGGGGTCACCTACATCTGGCATTGATTAGGTCGTGCGCTCTGTCCCTGGTCTCGTTCTTCTCCTTGTCGGTGCGAGGATGAGGATGAGGAGGAGGAGATGGTGGTGCTGGTGGTTGCATCTCAGGCCACTGTTTGTCACGCAGAGTGTCAATGCATGCAGCCATCTGCGCCTCCGTTGGGCTGATCTTGTTTAGGAAAGAGTTCACTTTTCTGGAGGGGAACAACACAGTAACACGTCGTTCACAGACAAAGACCCAAGAACTCGATACAAATCTGTAAGGGCTGGATGTCAGTACCACACTTACTTTTTCAAGATGGGCATAACCGGCTTCAAAATGGCATCAAATATGTTTATGAGAATAGAGTTTCCTGTTAGGACAGAGAGTATTGGGTTTATCGTCAAGAACATCCTAAACGAAGAACGATCCGTGTTTTTGCATGTTTTAGCTCATTTGTCACAAACTGTGCATGTGTACCTAAAACTGCCTTGATTAAAATCTTGCCACTAGAGAAACAACCAACTCCTCGGAAAACATTTTTGCCAACTGGATGCTCAACTATGTTCACTAGCCACCTGCCAGGTTTGTCTGTCTGTCGTTTAGCATAGCTTACAAGGTTAAATTGCAATGCAAGCATTAAACTAAAGCTACAAACTATTAGTGACCTTTTGCATAAGAGTAATTTCACTGTCAGTATTAAAAGTAATGATTAATGCAACAATTTTCTAAAAGACGCTTCCTACCTTCCATAGAACCACTGTGTTTTGTTTAAGTAAAATGTGACATTTATAAGCTTGAAGTCTGCTCAAGAGAGAATTCATAACAATGAACTTTACTTATTTTTTGTCAAGGTTGCATTATTGTTTCACAGTAAAGCAGGTCAAAGACTACTCGACAAATGCTTCAGATAAAGCTTTTTGGAGATATTTTTTTAAAGCAAACATCAAATCCGCATACCTTTGCCTCAGTATTGTGGATATCCTACAGCCTGTCTGCATCTACATAGACAAACCTCTGAGTCCATGAAGTTACCAATTTAACAAAATCCTTTTCATCACATCAATGTTTGCTTACAGCCTATCCTCACGTTTAATTTTTGACAACATGTTTGTCTGCCAACTGACAAACATGGACTGTTTGAGCTTGTCACAAACACATGAATGCACCACACAACAGACTTATCAAAAACAGTCCGCGCTTCACAAAATACCACGTGATCAATAAAGCAGACTAAATGTACACTGCAAAGGACGAGCTTTGTCAGGCGAGTGTCAAGTCTCTACATGTTGATTTTAGGGGAAATGCATTAATCAAACTGAAAGCATGGACAATGTCATACAAAAACACTGGTTTGATACAGAAACTCTTAATGCTGTGAACAATCCTCTGAACAAACCAGATATTTCTTTTAACAGGTCAAATATGGCTTTGGTCGTCTCCAGCTGCTCCCAGTTGATGTGGCTCTTCTGACCTTGGGAGTCCTCCCCTCTTGGCAAAGTGCCCTGGTCCTTCCCTTTTGCCTTGTTCCCTCCGCCTGACATCTTGGAACAGAGTTTCTCCTTTTTATTTGACCTAGCACTGAAATGAAGCCACGACGGCCCTTCTGCGCGCTCCCCTTGCGAGCCTCCAGTTTGGCTGCAGCGTGGCGTGGAGTCCAAGTCAGGTGGGTCTTCATCACTAGTGGACTTTGTTGAGACCAGGGACTCTTGTGACCTGGATCGGGTCAGTCCTTTGAAAATCATTTTAAAGTGAGAGGTTACGGGTTTATCAGAGTCCTCGGTTTTGCCTTGGGAACAGTTTTCATTTGCAGAGTGCGGCTCCTGTCCCGTTTCTGCTTCCTCAGGCGGTTTTGATGGAGAATCAAATTGGGAGACAACAATAGTTGGGACTGAAGCACCGGGAACATCATTGCCTGTCTCAACAGGGGCACCAGGGTTTTCTAAAGGCAGAGCTGTGGATTCTGGATGTAAAGGTGGCGTTGCGATTTCTTTCGGGGATTCTGTCTGAGGGCTAGAGTTCTGCAAAGGAAAACAAAACAATCTGGTTGTGACAGCTGGCCCTGAGGCACTGGCCTACACCAGCAACTAAACTAATCCATATATATTGTGAAGACATTTTTAGTTTACCCGTTATAAAAGAGTACTATACAGCATGTGAAAATGGTTATTTAATGTCTTCTGTGACACTGGGGGACCCTGATGCAGAGATTGCGGGCATTTAACATAGAGGCATGGTGAAATGAAAGATGCCCGTTGCTTTGCATTTTGGGAAGCTTGACTCATACTAAAGTCTCCACCTCATTTGCTTACAACTTGGGACTTATTTCCATACGATGTCCATACAATAGCCTTATTTCCATGGCCATTGTTTATTGGTTATAATAAAGTTATGACAAATTGCACAGATGTGTCCCAGACACTGCAACATTACTCCAAAAGGGAAAGAAACACAAGCAGTCAGAAGTTGAAAACAAGCCAACTGCTTAGAACAAAAAAGTGAGTGATGTCTGTAATAATCCTTTTCTGCACAGGAGAACTGTATGTGCAAATACCCATGGAGAGTAGGTCAAAGTTGAACCAGGGTCTGTAAACTGTGAAGGATGTTTACGCTGCACAGTTTAAGTAATGCTTTTAAATGCCTTGTTGTCTTATAAATAGCTTTGTCTGATCTTCTTACTGTGCTCGTCTCAGACAACTTTATAAACTTAGTAAGTATAATTGCACTCTTACCAATAGGTATGATAGCTAAAAGTACAAACGTAAGCCCCAGGATCAATCTTTAGGATATCAACTTGCAGAAAAGCAGATGTGTGAAAGTTTACCTCTTCTTCCTCTTGACCTGGAGTCAGGAAATAAGCCAAGCCGCTCAGAAGGCCCCACACGCCTTCATAATGTTGCTCCTCATTTAGCAGTTTGTCAATTGGGCAGAGGAACTGAAAAACCGGTTGAGTGCGGCCATTCAGATCATCAGAAACTAATTCCTGGAAGAGAAAATAACCAAAAATTGAGTCATGGAGATCAGAAGTGATTCTGTCAACACGTACGGGTTTTTCCTGGTGTCTTTTACCTGCAGGAAGCGCTCCACTGATCCTCTGGCTTCTTCTTTGACCTCATCATTGAGCTCAGACTCCTCCAGTACCAGGATCGTGGGCAGGCTGGTCGAATCCTCAAAAAAGGAAAGAAAGATGTGGGTGTTATTACAAGAGAGCTTCATGGCGCAACGGTACTTGGTCTAACCGCACTGTTTTTGACATCTGTCAAAGGTGTTGAAACTGTATGCCACATAATTGCAATAAAATTGGGGGTACACAAAAGTTGAGTTCCAGACATGACAACGTGTCCCTCTGGCCCATGCTGAGTTTTTTCTCTGGGGTCACAAGGAAAAGAATCCTGTCATCCAGAAGATCCTTCTTTCAGTACACATCATGATATCTGTCTATTTGTAGAAAATCATCTGTTAAATTGTCCAATAGAAAAATCGATAACATTGGACTACATGATTTTGAGTCATCATAGTGAATTTGTCATTTTCAACTATAGTTCCCATTTTTCACAATTTAACGTCTGTGGAATGTGTGGGCTTAGACTAAATAAATCGTATTGTACAAGTCACAATACTCAAGCCATTCTAAAGTTAGTCTCAACTCTGTAGACCCTTATTTTGCTGTAAATGTAAACATATGTCTTCCATTTAATAAAAAACATGAATCCATGCTATGATATTTCAGCAATAACTTCATACAGTAGAAAACCTGGTGGAAAAGCCTTCAAGTAAATACAGGCTGGAAATGTATGAAAGGTCTTTCCAAACAATGGGTCCCGGGGGGGGGGGGGGGGGGGGGGGGGGGGGGGGGGGGGGGGGGGGGGGGGGGG
>JAVQJF010055426.1:0-10590 GCA_036023855.1 Gadopsis marmoratus | reverse complement strand
CTCTCTCCGTCTCTCTCCCTCTTTCTTTCTCACATAACCTACTCGCTTTACGCTTCAGGCTTAATATCGATATCCCGCTGGAAATAAAAAGCGCGTCCAGAAGCATGTCACATCCCACTCTCCTTATCTGTATCTAGTGTCTCTCTCTCTCTCTCTCTCTCTCTCTCTCCATAACGGGAGGCATAAAAGTTGCATGATGTGACAAAGCCAACACGGTGTTTGTTACATTCTCCCTTTGTAGCCCGTTCAGCTCGTTTCTGATTGGCCGGTGGCAGGTGTCCGGGACAGCACCTGGTTCCACCTTGTAAAGAGCAGATTATCCATCCTATAACTTACAGTTTGGTCACGTGTTCAACTCGAATACTAAGAGAAAGGGACACTTTGAACAGAACGGGTGCGACGTGTACAAACCGAGCCAACCGATAACTGAAGAGTCCATTGACCTTTAGGAAGTAACTGCACTCCTTTAATAAACCTCACTAAGGGGAACTGGCTTTTGAAAATGTTGAAAGGTGGAAGAAGTTTGACGGCCTCTATGAAACTATAAGACTGATTTCGTTTCCCTTCTGGTAAGCAGCCATGGTATACAGGAAGTGCAACAATGACGGGGCTAAAAGATGTATATTAAAAAAAAAGTGTGTTTGGTAGAGGAAACGGCTTCTGCCTCCACCCATCTACGTCAGAATTACTTCTTCAAATGTTGAATTACTGCTTAAAGGGAGGCAGAAAGAGACAGAAAGTGAGGGAGTGAAAAGCTGAAACATTTAACTTCTGTAAAATGCCAGATCTGATAGGCATAATAAAAAAACCAAGCATTGTTTGATTGATTGATCACCACCATATTACTGAAACTGACACGGTGAAGTAACACCACAAGTTCATGTGGCAGAGCACCAATGTGCGTACCACCCAGCACTATTTCAGTTGCTAAAGGTATTGAATTATTTACAGCCATGTTAACTTCCTAGTAGTTGTCGTCTTCATCACACCTTTCTGAAGATAGCTGGCTAACCTCCCGCCGTGTTGCCTTACTCTTGGCCTCCAGCCTCCTTCTCCATGGCGGATACTGCTCTTTATGGCTTCTCTTGTTCATCTTGTCAAGCATCTCAAGGATCACTGTTGCTGCGGTGTGTATATCAGCTTTGTATAGGATTGTTGTTACTGGAGTTTGGTAACCAATCTCGCGAGAATGATGATGATGATGGTGATAATATCTCCCCCCTGACCTGTTGTCCTGGCTCACCTCGCCGTAGCATTGGTGATGTACCTTGTGATATCAGTTGCAGCTTGCGGATGTTGCAACACTGAGCTACTAGCTGTTTCTTCATTAGCCTTGATGTTGGGTATCGAAGAATCCATAGGTCCCACATCCTCTGCGTATAACCCCTGTCACTGGGGTTACTTGTATAGTAGCATTCCATCAACTACTCACTACTCTTGTCCAGGAATGTCTCGCTCTTGTTCCAGTAGCCCATTTCTCATCAGGTTGCCCTGGTTCCCCAACACCTGACGCAAATCTTGTTGACCCGGGCGACGTCCGAGCTGATGTGACTCTTATATTCTGTCCACTCATTATACTGTACATGATGGCAGGTAGCATTAAGGGTGAGAGAGAGAGAGAGAGAGAGAGAATCTTTTGGTATGCCAATATTATCTACATACTACTTCAGGTGTATTTAATTTGGAAAAGACTCATCATTCAGTTGTAGATAATATTTCAAAGTAGCAGATCACATAGTATACATTTTATTTACATTTTTTAATGAATTAATATTATGCTGTTCACTGAATGCTAATGTTGTATTTTAATGGAACTGGCTTCATTTCATGATAATAAAGCTTTTTTTTTTATTAAAACTGGATTGAAAAAGAGGGAAAGAGGAAAGGAGCATGCCCTCTGCATATGTGATGTTGACACAGGGAGGTAAGAGCTTCAGACCATTAATTCATAATTCAGAGGAACTGCACCCCGGGGTGCCTTCTTAGAGCACAGCCAGTCTCACACCTGTCAATCAAACAATCTTGCTAACACTACAGATGCTCAGCAAGAGCTGTGCAGAAAATGTAGTTTGAAATTGAGTGATTCATACACGATACATGTCTTTTACGCGACAAATATGCAAATCAGCATAAAATCCCTTATATTGTTCCTAAATACCCCAGTTTCACAGGGGAGTTACCATTGTACGCCTGCATATTATGGGCATAGCTGGACTGTGCATCACATGCTGCCCATATTGTGAATGGACAGCAAATGCAACCACAGATTCATCCACTGTCATGTGGGGCCCTGGATTGTAAAGAAAGGGTAATCGCATACATCCTGTATCGGCCCCGCCTTGTTTCTCTGTCAGTAAAGCGTATGACATGGGAGAAACCGTTGAAGGTCTTCAGAGATACGGTGGCTGGAAATATTGTCCTTCCAGTGTCAGTATTCCACAGGCTTGCTGTTGCTTTGCCTAATGAGTTGCACCCTTCTGCCAGAATGAGCAATCCAATGTAAGCTTACAACTGTGTCGCATCCAATTCTTTCCAACTGTCCCCGCGCGCACGCCTCCCAAGTTTGTCATCAAGTCTCAGACACATTCTCCTCTGTGTCACTTTCACTGTCAAAGAGCTGAAATCCTTTGCTTAGAGGTCATTTTCAATTAAGAAAGAGCATAAAGAGAGCACCAGAAATGGATTGGAAGGCTGCTGTGCAGGTTTTGCACGTTTGCCCAAACCCATGTCCTGAGAATTATCAGGGGTTCTCGCACTGCTACAGGTATGGTTATGTTATGTTAGGGCCCTAAAGCATAGGGAAGTTATAAAATTGCATGTGATAGTAACCTCAATATCAGCCAAAACAACCTAAGCAAATGTGTGTGTAAAATGTTCAGATTTCTTGTGTTTTATACTTCTAAAACAGCCAGGGGTCAACCTGACCCCTGGCTGGACATTGAAAACATACTGTATCATCATGCTAATTTTATGTTTATCCAGTTGTCCTGATTAAATTAGAAAAAGTCATTCAATTTGAATAAAAACAAAAATGATGTCAAATGTTTATTTAGTGACATTGAATGGGGTCAAATTGACGCCAAGGTCAATAGGAGGGTCAAGAGAACACTTTTGTAAGTTGATATCATGGGTCGGAAAAAGAGAAATCATTTGAAGTTTTGCTCAAGTGTTTCTGGGTGAATTACTGGGTAATATTGGTGTATTCTCCTTTGTGAATACAGGCTGAGCAGTGTGCTGCATCTCTGCAGGGATGCATTATATTAGACTGTCACTGTGATTAGGATAATGGTATGCTGATGTTTTGAAATAGGATCATTTACATTTTAGTACAATTTGGTTGTGACAGGGTAAAATATGGCAAAGACCTTCTGCTAAAGTTGGCAATTTATCATGCAGTTACAAAGAGAGCATACAGACCACACACACCCAAAGAATATACACAAAAAGAAGGAATAAGAATAGCATAGTCACATGCACAATATAGAGGAAGCCCACATTCTTATATAAACTCTGAAGTCTTGCTCTCACACACACACACACAACTGCGTACTGTGCATACAGGCACGCACATAATTTTAACATCACAATGGTGCCAGTGAGGAAATGTTCTGCAGTGTTAAGATATTGTCCTCTGGAGGAGCTTGTAGTTCAGATTAAAGCTCATTGCTCTGATTCTTCTGGACACCCACAGCTGAGGTAAAAAGCCACTTATGGACTTGTTACTCAAACTACAGTGTCAAAGTAGACAACTACATAACATAAAGATTACATAAAGAGGTTATATGTGGAGAGTTACAGTTAAATTACAAAGGTCCAGAGCTTTATTACATAAAGTATGTGTAAAGGGTGATAATACTTTTTTAAAAACAAATTGATTGTTACATCTTTATTTAATTATTCGGTTAAAGGGACTAATCTACTGTATGCTAATGTATCGTTCACTTACTGTAAGAGCTTTAAGGCTGATACACATAAGCAAGGCTGTACAGATGGGCTAAGATGAAGAGTCCTCCATCGGCACAGTGAGACTCTAAGAAGATCTGTCCTGGCCAATGTTTGTAACTTGATCCAAATTTTGTTCAAATTGGTGCTGCAGTTCCACAGTGAAAGCAGACGGTGGTGGAAGCAGGAAGGTGAGAAAGAGACAAAACAGGAGAGTTAGCAAGCACTTTGAGCTCTAGTCTTTTTAACACCTAAGCAACCTGGCCAATTACTGTGGAAAGCCAGCATGACTTTGCAAAGTTACAGAAATTGAGGGCAGTGCTCCCTCTCTCCTCCAACCAACCATATTAAATTTCGCCACTTCACCTATCTAGTCCCCCGCACATTGGCCATTTACTGTCCCTTTATGTGATCAATTCTGTTTCAGAGTTTCCACATTCTAGAGGAAAGTCTTAATAATTGCATTCTCTTTTATAAAAGAAATAGCAAAACTATGAACTTCTGTATAAAAGATCAGCTTGAATATATCAAAATGGTTACTTGCCTATTGCTCGGTTCTGCTTGTTCTATTGACTGCATTGAGTGTGTCTGCACACCAGTTTCATATGCAAATACACATACACTAATTGTCTTTGTTTGTACAATATACAGTCAACAGAAAATTAGTCAAATATGACTGAAATTCAAACCTGAATGATCACAGTTGCATAATATTCACCTATGATGGTACATACAGACATTCTAAGTGTATTGATTTCTTGTTCAATCTTTACCTTTGCCAGTTTATTTGTCTGTTTGTTATCTGCCTGTTTTGTTTTGTGTTTAAAATGTACAAGAAAAAGAGAAGTGAAGTGAATAGTGGGTTATCAGAGAATTTAAATGTCCTTCAAATGTCTGCCATGTGTGTCGATACTATAGTAACCAATTTGAGTCTTTCTCAGTCCAGACAGTGTCAGGGCAGTCGGTTGTGTAAGACGGAGAGCATAACGTGCTCGATGTAAGATGCAACATGCATCATTATGTAATGTAGCTTGTTCTTCCTTGAGAACTTTGCTATATTCCCATGTGAAAGTTCCATCTGAAGTACACTGGTGACCTTGGTACATCTTGGTACGTTTGAGGTTTAATAATTTGCTTTCTCGATAGATTGACTCTGTTTGCTCTTGTTTGCTCTAATAGGGGTGCACTTGTTTTTTTAATTAAGCCACTGCCCCTCAAAATATTAGCACATGTCCCTGTAAAAAGTGATGATGGGAAATGTGCAGGTGAAAATGGAGTCAACAACTGGCAGGACACCAGTATTTCACACTGTTAATGACGATATCTATTGGTCATGACTGAGGAATTTTAGTTGCGCCTCGGGTATTATGACAGAGTTGGGTTGCATAATCAACTTTTAGTTTAACAACAATACACCCGGTGCAAAAGTGGAAGACAGCTGCACGCTGATTGATTTTGCTCACAGTACCTTTAGGTGAACACAACCCTAATTGAGCCTAATGCTGACATCTCTGTGTGAGTGCCTCTTCAAAACACACAAGAACCTCATGTCAAATGACAAAGGACACAAAAGAGGAAAACACAGCTCAATTTTAGTGTCACCTTCAAGCTAGTCTCCATTTTGACCTACTAAGCAAACCGTATACTGCTGGGTTTCCCCCGTTTATCCAAATTTAAGAAAAAATACCAGGAATGAGACTGTCCTCGCAGGAAAAACAACAAATTTGTAAACTGACGCAATGACCCCATGCAAATTATAACCCACAAAGGTGGAAGTGTGTAGCGTGTCATTGTTACTGGCTCAGCAAAACCTTTAAGATGAGGGGGCTGAGGTGGATAGATGGATTAACAGCCTGTGTAATTCGGAAACGCGATACTGCTGTTCATTTCCAGTTTCCTACCACAGTCAGTGTTCTTTTAATCATGACTGCAACATTTTCCTAATCTTAACCAAGTAATTTCTCTCCTTTAACATAACCAAAGGCTTATCCACAGCTGTAGCAGAGCAGAAAACGGTCATTCATAACAGTTTTGACAGGCACTGACAAATAATGCTGTCCAGCCCATAAGGGCGAAAGATCAGAAAACAGTCACATGCATCATTTTGGAAGGCAACAACAAATATTAAGTTTGGAGGGCCTGTGGCAAAAAACTTCGTACGCATATAGATGAGATATAATGCCTGACTATGTTTTTGCTTTTAATTTTTTTACAATTCACTGGCATGGTATAATGTGGTAACTAACTGACAAGGTCCTGTTGTACAACACTGAAAAATGAGACGAAAAGGGAAACTGGAGAAATAAAAGAAACCCATGGGAATTCATGAGAGAAATGAGCAGGTTCACTGAAAGGTTGTGCTTGTTGAGTGGTGACGTTTCTACAGGGCAGCGATGATCAGTCTGCCGAACTGGATTAGTTTGAAATGTCAGAAGAGGAAAACTGCAACAGAGGTGAAATGAAAGAGGGGAGAGTATCAGACATCAGCTGAGAGGAGAGACCAGCCTGCAGTCCTCTGTGTCCTTAAATACTGACAGAGACCACACACACACCCACACACACACACACAAAACCTGGTAAGACATGCAATTGGTCAGCAGACACCCAACCACACATCTGAGCACTGACTTGCATATATAAAGGATTTCAAGTGATGTATGACTCTCAAGGCTGAAGACTTCTTTCTTTGGCTGGAGACTTTGCACAGTACATACAAACACACGTGCGGTAATTCTCCCTCTCTTTCGTTGATACTACTAGAACTGCTGCCATTACAAATCTGACCAACAAGGGGTCAAGGTTTATTCCCTGTCAAGCAACACAGAGGTCACTACCCCGCTCAGGTGTATGCATGTGACTGTGTGTCAGTGTCACAGCAGCAGACCTCACCTACTGGCCCCTCTTCACACACGCACACGTTTTATGTTGTATGTGCATCTTTTCTGTGGTTACAACGGAACATATGGTGAGGAATTTGTGTTTTGCTTCATTTGAGGCATGCAATGCGAAAGCAAACGTATTATATTGCGAATAGTTGACGTCTGACAAAGCAAACGGAGCTTTCATTGGTTTTGGTGATAGGAAGATGGTGATGGGTGGGAAAGGCCAAGGAATTTGTCACATTTGGACATAAGGAAAGTCTCTCTCTCTGTGTGTGTGTTATTGGGGACGACCTAAAATAAGGGAACTTTTTTGAGGGGGGCAGCACTAAGATTAGTAATGGCCCTTGGCCCCTCTCTTTTTCCTCTCCTCCTCCCTCTTTTCTCCTCTCTTCTCCTTTCCAGTAGCCCTGGGCTTCAGTGGAACAGTTACATATACTGCATTACAATACACTAAAGTCAAACACAGCAGATTTTAATACCAATACATTAAAAAACTATAGATTATAGTATATATTAATAGATGAGGAGAATGAACACATAAGATGTAACATAACAAATAAGACAAAATGGGCCTTCAAGATGCAAAACAGCTCTACATCTTTATTGCAATAGATGTAGTGTCTCCCTTTGGCTAAAATTTCATAGATGTGTGCAAGGAATTCATTTAGCAAATATGCCTGCCCTCATGCTGTTATGCAAATTCCCATCAGGGTGTCAGCTTAGGAAAACCATCCTTCACAATCTCCTCTCTGAAGTGAAACTAAGGAAAAAAAAAAAAACGCAGCAATTTAGAAAGTGAGGAAGTCTGCAGATTTATAACGATAAGTATAAGTGGGTCCAAAGCAACATCAATTATGTTGGAGTCAATCAAAAATAAGAATAACTTCTAAGCATCCTGTAAACTGCTTCATCAGTAAAGTAAATGGTATTAACTTAATTTCCATTATATGCTTCAAAATGTAAAAGAACTGTCTAAAAATGTGTACCTATACCTTGATAAATATATAATCAGATTTAATTGTGTCAATTTAAATAAAACAAAACCTTTTAAAATATCAAATGAAAAGAATTTGAAGGAGAATAGAACTAAAAAAAGTTATCTCAAAAGTAAAATCCTGTAAATTATTGGTCTATGTCCTTTTGTGTACAGTAATTCTCTGCTTCTTTATCACTGATCAGATCTTTGCCCTCACTTTCAGCATTACACAGCCAGATCTCTCGTATGTGCTGCCTGACTTTTGGTTTGCATTTCTGACACAAACCTCTCACATGGGTGGGTTTTTGTCCCAGGGGTGTGTCCCCATTGGCTAATGAGTTTTTGAGTGACAGCTCAGTGCCGAGATTTTAGTTTTAGCAAAACCAAAAAACAAACTTACAGATCAGGACCAACCTATGGGCTACACATGTATTTCGATCAAAACAATCACGACAAGAGGCAGAGCGAAAAGAAACACACCAGAGTGATGAAGCGAAATGAACAGAGTGCAGCCGAGCAGGGCAGAAAAGAACAGATCAGACGGAGAGAGAGGAGAGCGGCGCAGAAAGGAGAGAGAAGATTGATGCAGTGCAGGTGCAGTGCAGCCAAGTTAACAATAGAGCTGATACAGGAGGGCAGGAAGAAATAAAACATGCTGAACTCAAATTTACTGGCTTTATTTACTGTTAAACAGGGGGAACTGAAGAAAGAAAGGAGAGAAAAAAGAGGCAGATGTAGGAGAACTGGAGGAAATGTAGGACAGAAGAAGGAAGGCATGATGTAAAAGACAGAAATGCAGGAAGGAAGGACCAGAATGTGTTTCGAAATACAAAAAAGATTGGGGCAATTTTCGATGTTGCAGCATATTTTAGGAACATCAATCTCTGGTCCTATATTTGTCATCCTCCTTACCAATTCATCACTGTCTGTTCTCTTTATCCGATCTCCCTTTATATTTTCTCCTCTACTCCTACTGTAGTTTCTGTTTTCATCTCATCACCTTCCCCATCTGTGGCCCCTCCTTTCTGCCTCCACCTTTCCCCTTCATATTGCCATAATCATCCTGTCCTTTCCTAGCCTCTCTTCTCATTCTTCCTTTTCTACACCCAGTCTCCTTTTGCTTCTCCTCATCCCACCTTTTCCTTCGCTCTTATCTCACCAACCATTAATTCTTCCCACTCTACACCTCTCCTCGCTTCATCTCTCCATATCCACCTCTTTTTTTCCTATTTCCTTCCTCTCATCCTGTCTCAAGATCCAGAGCTTTGTTCGTTACCTGCTCTTCAAACAAGGTTGATGTTTACACAAGTATTAATCACAGTGGATGTCTCTGATGTTTCCAATCTGAACACACACTTTGTAAATTGTATACAGAAATTATATAATTTAGACAAAACACCTGAAGCAATGCATACCATCCTAAAGCTACCTTCTGGGTCGTGAAAAACAGTAAAATGTTTGCATTCAAGTGGTAGTTCTGTCCTGCAATAGCTCTGCAAAATCAATAGAATACAACACCTGGTGTACAAATGTGCAAAGAAACACTTTCAACAGACTAACACTTCTTTAGACTTTCTTCTGCCATGCAGCCTCACATAAGGAACACAAAGGAAGCTATCTGAACGTGAATTCAAATAACCTGTTTGATGAAACAAGCTTTTACCTTGGATTGGAATCTAATCCAACCAATCATTAGAAATGACAAGAGCTCGATCTGGTGTCAGGCCTGACAATTGATCATTTTATCCTGTGGTGTGTTTTATAGCGGACGACCTGGGACACCTCGTGATGTCCTGACAAAAGGCTATTTTTTTTGCCTTCCACGACAAATTCAACGATGTGTTCTGAGACGTTGACCAATAGGAGCGCTCTTCCATGCACGCACAACTGTAAACATGGTGAAGCGAAAGAAGTGACAGGGGGAACTGTCAAACAGGTCACAGTTGTTGGGGTTTTTTTAGGCTTTATTCCAAACCCAAGACAGCCAGTAGTCATACTGGTTCCTGTAGTCATATCATGAATATCTGTCCCACACCTGCCTGGCTCCTACACCTACTCTAACTTTTACACAACTCTAACAAATGGGCTCTACGATTAAAATTGTATAACACTGAGGATTTAGAGGGTTTGGGCATCAGTTGAATTAAAGCTTACATTCTCCACTAAAATCATTCCTGTTTATTGAATAATCTCTGTGTGATCTTTTCTCTTTCCAGAAATCGACCACGCCAGGCACTTATGCTTTAGCAACTGCCCCTTTGTAAGATTAAAAACGACCCACATCGCTCAATGCGCTGTACATTCATTGATTAAAAACCTCCTAAGTACTCTGACTTGGCATATCTCTTCGAAAAAGAAATTTCCTATCTGTGCATGAAATAGTAAGGAGGAGTGTCTATCCGATGAAGGTGTAAGTGCAGTGACGCTAAACCTGCCAGTGATCGGAACTCGTAATGGACTCATTTAAACATGATTTAGTCTAGAAAAATAACACCATATATCCATCTTCTGGCAGCTAATTGATCATTATACTAATGATTCTTTCTATTCAGCAACATGGCAGGAGAGATTGTGAAAGTGTCCTGTGACTCCAAATCACAGAGTTTAAAGTTGCTGTTTGAAGTTCCACCCTAGTCAAAAATATGATTTTCCTTCTTGTTCCTACAGTTGAATGTTTGAGCTTCACTGTGTAGAATGATGCGTGTGTAGAGGTCGACACTAGAAGGACATAATCACATTCGTCTGCTGAAAGTTTCTATTTGCTCTTTGAAAATCCTGTTTTCAGTTGTG
>JAVQJF010055416.1:0-30729 GCA_036023855.1 Gadopsis marmoratus | reverse complement strand
CTTTATATACAGAGCTGGTTTAAGGTTCAGGCCCATCCAAAGAGGATTAAATTGTTTACAAGAGCATCATAGATCTAGCCTCTTAATCTTGCTCTTAATTTGCACCAGATTGATGCATTCAACTTTAAAATAGAAAAACTATTCTTTCCGTGGGAAAGATTGGCCCCCAAGAGGGTCCGAGGTCCATTAGACTTTATGCCACCCCTGTAGAAGTCAGTGCCCCACTTGGGCCACCCCAGTAAAAAATGTCTGGACACGCCACTGATTAGAGGGTGTGATACTTGTTTGTTTTCTGAAATATGGGTTGTATTTTTGACAGAGGTTTTTAAGGTTTCCTCCTATATGTATTGCTGTTACATCATTGGTGAGTTTCTTTTCATAATTATTGCCTTTATTTTGGCCCCATTTTCAGCCACATGTCCTCTTTGTAATAGTGCTTTGGCAACACATGTCAAATGTCATGCCAATAAAGCTTATTGAATTGAATTAATTAAATATGTATTAGTTATACTACTGTAATTTTGGTAGTATGTCTTTTAAATGTTGTCTGCTGTGACCTGTGTGACTTGTGTCTCACTTTATTTGTCACTGTGTGTGGGCGAACAAATGAGTTTCCCCTCTGGGACATTAACTTATCTAATCTAATCTATACTTGCTCAGCTAACATTGCATTTTAGATTTTGCATCAGTCAAACAGCTGAATAAAATTCTCATGCTAATGAGACAAGAAAAATATCACTTGGGATCCCCTTCTGCCTATAAATCTTCATTTGTTACCTGTGTGAAACTTTCATCTTTGCCTCTCATGTAACACCTTGCATCTCAGCAGGAAGCAGACTGCCTCGCTTCTGGCAATGTTTTAGCCAAACATGTGACGTGACTCTAGGGAGGGCTATGTTGGTTGGTCGGTCCACCACTTTCTTCCAGACTGAAATGTACCAGCAATTAATCAATCACTTCTCATGACATGGTAGCATTGTGATTATGAGCATGTTAGCTTGCTCACTTTAAACACAATTTAGCTCAAAGCACCAATGCCATACAGAACGTATAGCATGACTGTTGACTGCTAAACAAACAAACACGATCATGATCATTGCAGGTTGAGTCAAGACAAACTGGAAAGAAAAAGTTAATTCTTGATATTTGGGCATATCATACTGTATGTAACTAAATAATTCAAGCTCAAAGATCCACTTACTAGCTGTTTTCTGTGTTCATTTAGTCTCTCTTTCAGGGTCCTTGTGATTTCACTTTCCAACCGTTATCTCATGTCACACACCGCTCCAGTTTTCCACTTTCAGGTTTTTCATGACCTCTTGTCCATGTTGGCATAAGATTTGAAGCCAAAACACTGAACACACAAATATTAGGCTATTTGTAAACGTTACTATCATATAAAATGTTTTAATGGGTTTTGCAGACCACTACAGCAGTGGTTCAAAACTGAATGGCACCATGCAAATAAAGATTTTTCCCATTTAGGGACAGATAAAGTTTTTCTTTGTTTAGTTGGCAGCCATGTTTGCATATTGTGCATTAGCTTTAGCTTTTGATTTGATATGACATAAAAATGTACAATAAGAAAGAAAGTAATGATGTGATGATGTGAAAGGGGTCGCTCATAGTGATGAACCTACAGAATTATCACATGAATCTGGCAGCTGCCCTTGGCTTTACAGAGATTTAATGTGAGTTCATTGTCTATCTGCCCACAACTTTACTGCTTTGGCTCTACTTAACTACTAGCTTGTGAACATAGTGGGGCATTCAGCAGCTAAAGAGCCAAATATTTCCCTCTGGAGTAGCCACAGACCAAAAAGAGTAGCGAATCTAAATGAATGATAATCGCTCCGTAACTTCTGGATGTGTAAATGAAAGTTTACCATATCTACTTAACAGGTGATGATATATCAATGATGTTGCTCACACTATGTTTCTGCTGCCCCCAAGTGGCCAGAAAAATCAATAATTTTCTCCTTTCAGAGCTTTTTGTCTTAAAGGTAAACGATATTCAAAAGGAGCTAATGGTGCACTCATTAACAGAGTATTGACTGTTTTGAAGGTATTTTGAAATGAGGAGCACACCAGCAACATGGCAAACAAGTTAAAGGAGAAACAAACAGGGGAGAAATAGTGCAATGAGGTGTGAGTAGTGAGCATGTTGTTCCATTAAAAACAGAACAGGAGGAGGTGGAGAAGAGCATGGTGATTTAGTGCTGTGTCAGCAGCAAGGTGTCATCTGGCTCTCCAGAGACAAAGAGCTTTATGACTCTTTATGGAGAAATTACGATGTTTCACAAAGAGATTATCATTATGAGTGAACCTTTAAAGGTGATGAAGGTTTCCACACTTATCCTCCTCGTGGCTCAAATATGTCTGCCTGTCTCGCTGCCTGCCTGTCTGTCTGTATCATATGTGCTCTGAATACAGTATGTCCTCGACTCTTTGCCTTTCCTTCCTCGCTGTTTTGTTCACTAAAAACAATATGGAGGGGCCTCTTGTGTTGTCGCTCTGAGTTTCAAGGTTATTAGAGTTAGTCACATCTTTTTGTGTGTGTAAGTGTTGGGAGATGTGGTACTTCATAGGATAGCACACACTAAAGAGGGCTAAAGTGGGGTGAATTTACAGGAATCTCAGAGCCATCATTGTGCTACATCTCTTTTTTTTTTTTATCCCTTTATGTTTCACCTTCCCTCTCCCTCTCTTCTCCCCTCTGCTGTAACCTTCTCTGGTGAGAAAATGGCATGTCAATAAAAGCTTTTTAACATGAGGAAAAATCAATGTGCTCCAATTGCACCTTCTTTCAAGCCTGCCTACCCGAACAAATGAGTGGTTCTGCTTCTGCACACAGGTCTGCTGCTGGGTAAACATGTTTCGTTCTAAAGAATTTAAAATTCTTTAAAATTGAAGTTGAAATGATAATCCACAAGCTTTTTGGGGCCCCTAAAATCATGTTTATGTTGATATGACTTAACAGGAACACTTTACACTTTAAAGTGCTTTATTGGTCACAACTCACATCATCAACTTTTATTGTCTTGAAGGGGGAAGCAGGCTTGCAGGCGGGGTCGCAATAAAAATGCACAATAAAAATGCAACATAAAAACAATAAAAGCACATTAACATAAAAGCTCAATAAAATGCATGATAAATAAAGGCATCATATAGCCGCATCACTTGGTAAGACCAATCTGTAATGAGTTGAGATTCTTTTGTCAAGCAGTCGGTTTAACTTTTCAATAATTTAGTGACGTGATGATCATTTTTAAACTTACCAGGCAAAATCAAAACTTTTGACCATGCATTTTAATTAACTGATTTCATTGTCAACAAACACACATGTCAGTATTTAGTCTTGTGCTTCAAAGTACTTCATTTGTGATTTGCGCATCATGGAGTGATTTGAGCTAAATTTCCACTAGACTGAAAAGAGTCATTGTTAGTGGATTCAGTGGGTAAATATGATCTACCGTACACTGTTACTCTGAGTGCCTTGATGCTGGTTTTGTAGTGGAATTTATAGATTTGTAAGCTTTATTTGTGCTATGATGACCTTGCTGTTTTATAGAGCTCTTCAAGCATATAGTGTAAGAGCTTGATGAAAGATGACCACAACATATCTCTCTCTCTTTCTCTGCCTAGTTTGCAAATTATGCTGTATTTCTAGAGCTGACTATTCTTGTCTCGTCTTGTAGCGCAGCAGGTGCAATGAGAACAAACTGAGCCTTCTCTCTAACGTTATAATGGAAAGTGACAAATACAAACGTTAGACACACACATATACACAGCTTCTCATGCATGAGAGCAAATTTTATTTTAGGATAATGTTATTCATGAGTTTGCCAGAAAAAGGAGCAAGCAGATGTTATGGGAGAAAGCCGGCTGGTAGAGTTGACATTTCAGTAACATTGGCTTTTCTTGCATTTCCTGCGAAATTCTGTTTTGTGCTTTAGATAAAGAAAATCATTCAGAGGAAGCAGGTTCATTTTGTATTGTTAATTGTAATGACTTTTGGCTTGGGTAATTACAATCATACATCAGTGAGAACATTCCAGCCATTATGGTTTGATTAACATTTTATCACCGATCTCCAAACTCTCTTCTGACACACACACACACACACACACACACACACACACACACACACACACACATGCTCTTCTGTCATCCGAAGATTTCATTCATTCTCTCACTCTCTCAATAAACCAGATGCATGTTAAAAGCTCCCTTGTGCTAAATATGAAGTGCTGAGGGCCAGTTATGAGTTGATAAGCTGCAGCGTCATCATCCTCTAAATGCCCCCCCTCCAGTAATTATCTACCAACAAGGCCTCCTGCCTCTAATCCACTAATTCTTACTCTAAACCTGTTTCATCCTGCCATGTTCCTGTTATCCTGCACTTAGCCACAAACTGAAAATAGAAACTACCAGTTAATACTCTATTCTTATAATTGTGACCACTATGACTATGGATCATGTTAACTTGTCTGTTGCAGAGATTCAAGAAATGCAGACTCATGCAAAACAGGTATATGGGGGCAAAGAGCGCAAACCTCCAAAAGCTTCCCAAATAAGCTTTAATTTTACATTTCCTTGTCTTTTTTTCCTCCATTTGTTTCGTCTATCTGCTCACCCGTATACTCTTATTCGAATAAATATAGTCAGCCATCAGAGTGGCATGACTCACAGTCGTCTTTCTAATAGTCCACGGGATAACCAGTCATTGCACTTTTGTTATTAAATTTCTTAAAAAGACAATAACATATACAAGCCTTGTCTCATTTGCTGCTAGTTAGCATGCACACACACTACAATGACAGAGACCCACGTCCTCACACATGTAAACAAGCCAGTGTGTTGGTTCAGATTAACAGGAAGCTGTTGGGTTAGTGGCATGTCGCCCTGGTAGATCCCTAGTTGCATTTGGTAATCCAGTGTTTATATTCAGTCTTTCTCAGAGAAAAAAATTTGTATTATTTTATGAGCTCACACATCTTGCCTTCATATACATTGTTTTGCTGAACTATGTTTTCTGAGTCCTTCCAATGGAGGTGGGGAGTGGGAAGTCATTACTTAAAGTTGACACAATTATATGCTAAAGACCCAGTTAGAAAAATACTCAAATTTGTCATGAACTGTTTTGATCGCCAATGCATTCCAGGAGTTTTTTTGTCAGTTAATTTCTTGGTGCTCCTCCTTTCCTCTCAGTCTGCCAGTCGTCTGCTCCAGTTCCACTCAGTGATTTCCTATTTTGGTCTACTGAGAATTTTTCTCACTGTATGAAGGATGTCAGTGCAGAAAATATGTGAAAGGAAGCTTTTGCTCTTCGAATATGAAATGTCTGAAAGCATTTTAGAGACATTTTTGCCTCAAATAATGCACATGCACACGTATATCTGGTTATGATAGTGAAAATCTATGCCACGCAGCAGGTGCAATACTACTGACAGCTGTAAAACAACAAGGGGTAATTAAAGATACACTGGTGTGCAGGGAGTGTGTCAGGGAGTGCCACCTAATGCTCGCTGCCGCTTCTCTCGTCCATCTTTGTCTCATTTCTTTTCTTTTTTCCTTACAAAATAAAACACAGAGGCATCACTTTCAGGCACTCACACTAAGTGAGGAATTGATCCAGAATTGATCAAGTGTCGACTGACAGACTAATTACTTTAAGATTGTGACTCGCGGGCCGTGATTGGTTTGAGATTGGGCAGATATTCAGGTACCGAAGCAGCCAGAATTGTAATATGTCTTTAACCGCTATGATAATATTCATTGATCACCTTTAAAATCTCCTCTTTCACCTCTCTGATTCAATTTATCTCTATGTCTCTCTGTTGTCTTATTGGTTTATGGATCAATGATCGGTGGGGGGTAAGGTGACCTTTCCTGGACCGATCAATCTGAGACCTTGCTGGATAGAGGGCTGCCTCATGCAAAGACTAAAAATGCTTCTCGGGCATCTCTGTGTGTGCATGCAGGTGTGTGTGTGTGTGTGACACTTGAGTGTGTTTCACACAGCTGATTGAGGATTGCCTGTATAATTGGGGAGACACTGGTGTCCTCAATTATTTTGACTTCAGCACAAACTAGTTTCTGCCTCCATTGGGGTAAAATTAAGGTTAGGTTAAGGTTTGTGCTGAAGCATGTATCCATTATGGTGAATGACAATGCATGCCTTCAGGGAATGAAAATATACATATATAGTAAACACATTGAAAAGCCACAATAGTGACATAAACCTGCCCTGGGTGTCTATGTAATGTAGGCATATGCCTAACAGAGAGGTGCTCAAGATGCCAAAATGACGCAACCTAAAGCTGCATTAATTAATATTTTTATGTTAACAATGGATCAGATGACAATGTGTAATGTGTAACGTGCAAGTTGTCTCTCATGGCGATGAACCCAAAGAAAATGATCACCTAACTTTGCAGTTCTCCTCAGCTCTACAGAGCTTGGTAGCATCTTTCAGCTCATTGTTTTGGTTTTACGGCCTTTAACTTTAAGCTGGATTTATAATTGTACATGAAGGGGTTAATGGCGTAGCTATGGGGCCTATGCATGCGCCGCCTCGAAAATTTAACAATAAATCAGGGCTATGGTGGCTACAGAGGTACCACATTGATTGGTTGCTTGTGTTTTCTCCTACACGTTTCTGACTGCAGCAAAGATTGTTGATGGTGAAGACAAAAGCTCAATAATCTGCTGCTTGCTAACCTTGAAGTCATCTCCACTGCATCTCCATTCTCAATCACAGTGAATGAATGTGCGTGAACTCCTTTTGAATTAGGAGTCAAGGCAAAATAATGTTATAAGTTATGTGGATGTGACTCTAGTATCATAAAGTAAATGAAAGAACTACTACTACTGTGGGGAATATAATAATACGGCCGGATCATGTACTGTACTGTGCGTCTTGGGTTGCAGTGGTGCTATCAATTAGTGAAATCTGTTGTAATCACTATAAATCAAAACTTACACCGTAGGTTCCTTTGGCAGGTCTCCCGTGTGTCAAGCATAAATTCAGCTTTACTGTTTTGGTTCACTCTCACCAGATCAGACCTCATCACATCTGTTTTCAGCTGGACTGGACAGCAGTTCACAGCTAATAAGCTCTAAAAACCCACTGTACACAACCTGCCCAGCAACAAACAGCAGACACAGTGGTGCATTTCATAGCTAAAAAGATATTTCCCACGGGAGTTGGTGGAAACTGAAACAGAGCTTAAAGCTGAATGAATATTGGACTTAACTCCAAATGAATACTAATGTTGACTCCTGTATGTGGGATGTTTAAAGAGACAACTGTTTGCCACAAGTTCACCACAAGGACGTTATAAGGTGATAATTTGTCAGTGCTGTGTTCATAGCTTATTCTGCTGCTCCCAACTGAACCAAAAAAATCAATGAATGCAGATTTAAGTTGCAGTGCTTTGAGCTTTCTCTGCCACTGTATGAAATGGCTTCCTGACCAAGATATTCTGGCACAGTCTCTGACCTCCAAAAACAAGTTGTTCATCATATTAAAAATATTTCACTTTATTCGGGGGAAACTTTCACATGTAAAAATCTCTATATAACCTTACAACCCAAACACTGCTCTGTTTGCTGTGTGTCATTAAATATAACTGTTGTTCTTGTTCCTTTCCAATTTCTCCTTAATGGATGCCCCAGTTTTTCTGTTCTTGACATTTGACAGTGAATGTTTAAAGGCTTTTAAACCAGTGTAGCTCCTCATTTCTATGAGAGCAATGGGCTGTGATTGGCATGTGACTGCAGGTCAGAGTAAATTATTAAGGCCTGCTCTTTATTTGGCCATGCATGCTCTCTCTCTTTCTCTCCTTCTCTCTCTCTCTCCCTCGGGTTTTCCACTTCCTCTTCTCCCTCAGCACTCAGCCCATTTAGGAAGAGAGTGAACAGGATGTAGTATGGAGGAAAAAAGCAGAAAGGGAAAATACCACAGAGACAAATGTGGTTTGTGGAGCTGGACAGAAATTGAGAAAGAATGTCAGTAAGGAAATGGAAGAAGGACTGTGGGGCTTTAGAGAGAGAGGGAGCGAGAGGAGTGACAGAGGGAGAGCGCTGATGGATTGCACAGCAAGCACTTTGCTTTCCTCCACCTGCCACCTGCCTTGCAAGGAGACCTGAGTTCATTATGCAAGAGCAAACACACACACCCGCTTTATACCTAAGAATAAAGACTATTTGCAGGTGTGTGTGTGTGTGCTTTGTGTAGCATAACTCTACACTGCTGTTCCATAAAAAATAATTTCGCCATCTCCCTGTGTTATGGCAGCAATTTGAATCTTCTGACTTTCTCGTCACCTGTGTATCACAAAAGGTCTTTAAATCTGCTTTAATTAATATTTTTATAGTGACAATGGATCAAAATCATTATGCATAATGTGAGAGGGTTCATTCGTAGTGATGAACCCTCAGAGAATTCATCAATGTTTTGGTTCAATGGTTCGCAACTGTTTGGTTCACCCTCATTGCCCTGACCAGCATCATGGCCAGCAGCATCAGGCAGCTGTTTTCAGTGAAAAAGCTCTGATAAACACACTGCACGCTACCTGGCCAGCACCAAACAGTAGACAGACAAAATTAGTGACTAGGTGGTGAACATAGCAGAGCATTTAGCAGCTAAAGAGCCTGAGATTTCCTTCAGGAGTTGGTGGAGAGATACCAGAGATTGAATATTTGGCTTGTATTTATCAGGTGGTCAAAAACACGTCTCCAAATAAATGCAAATGTTGTTCCCCGTCTGTTGGATGTGTAAATGGACTGTTTGCTAACAGTCATGCTTCATGGTGCACCCAAGTAAACATAAAATCTGTTAACGCAGTTCTACATCTGGGCGTAATCAAGTCAAGTTTAAAGGGCACACATACGCGAAGAAACAACAGACGCTGTGCTGAAAAAGTGAAATATATTATATGATTATAATAAAAATATGAAAATGTATATATCATATATGGTTATCTTAAGTGTGATGTGAAGTTGTGTTTATTTTAGATGCATTTGTAAGAAGAAAGGTCTATGATGGGATTATAAAATGACAATAGATAGTGAAGACCTGACAGTAAAGGGTGAACACAGTCAGTGGAGCAGTTGAGGAGATATATATATATATATGTATATATGTGTGTGTGTGTGTAAATTATTATATTATATTAAATTCTATTTGATATTTTTCCTGTAACAGATGGAGGGAGGGCAGCAGCACAGGACAGATGTTTTCTCTCCTCTTGGTAGCAGTGAGGATATTGTGCTGTAATCACGACAAGGATGTATATTGTTTAGCAGTAAAGCATCCAAATTCAGTGTCATACTTTTAGGGGATCAATAGGATTACCCGTTTGAGAATTGTTTCCCTGCTATATGGACATTGTTGGATGGATTCAGCTTACCATTGTTCTGTTTGCTGCTGCAGCTGCTGGAGGGCGCTGTGTGATTTGTCGGGGGTCATATAATCTCATAACATCTGCTCATAAACTTCTGTTTGTCCTGCAGCAGCAGAATGGGATGTCAGAGTTGAACAGGTATGCACACCAAGGCCAGATGTCATGCCCTGGCAGATCAATGGCAGATCAATTGCTGCCTCTGCTCCAAAAAGATGTGTACTGCATGTGGGTGTGTGGGGCGGGAGCTGATAATAGAAAGAGTTTGATTAGACTGGATGAGAGCCAGAAGCCATTACTTTTCAGCTGTGGCTTCTACCCTCATCATCATCATCATCATCCTCCCCCTCCTCCTCATGCTCTAGGGTGGATGCACAGCTCGACAAACGTGGTTAAATTTGGCCTTCTCCATTCTCCCTCCCTGCTTTTCTCTTCTCTCAGGCAATTAGAGGAACAAGAGCTAGCAAGCCAGACCATAGCCATTATGTTGTATGTGTGTTGTATGTGTGTGTGTGTGTGTGTGTGTACCCAGGTGATGTGCTTTAAGGCAAAAAGGGAGAAACTATTTCCTCTTCCCACAGCAACAGGCATGGATCAAAGTAATTGGACAGTTTGGTTCACACTCGGGCAGTCCAAAGCCTTGTGTGCATATGTGTGTTTGTGTTTGTTATGTGTGTATTCTCTGTCTCCCAGAACCTGGTAGCAAATTGCTTCCACACAGCACACATCTTTTTTAACTACACACACACGCACTCAATAACATCTTTTTCTCTCTGCATTTGCGTTGAATAAAACATGGCAGTAAAAGTGTGTCAAAGTCTTGCTCAGTGCAAAGGGAGCAGGATGGAAGGTTTCTGCTACAACTATAAGATCAGATAGAAAGTGTATGTGTGTGCATGTGCCTCCCTCTGTCAGTGCCATAGATGTAATTGTGGGCAGTTTGGGTGATTGATTCTTGGCCGCTGTGTTCTCATCTCTTTGATCGCACAAGCTATCTTTCTCCTTCTCTCTGCCTCCTCCTCTGTCTGCCTGTCTGTCTTGTCTTTCCTCCCACTCATTACAATCTACTCTATCTGCACTTGAACCCTTCTACTAGTTGCACACACAAGACACACCTAATTAACACTTTCTCATGGAGTAGATCCATCTCTCGAAGGGGTAGGATGGCAAAAGAAATGAGAAGACAAGTGTAATGGATGGGAGAGAAGTGGAGGGAGACAATGTAGTAAATGGATAGAGATGGTTATTTCAGAAGGTGATCAAAGGGTGGAATAGCAAAGAAAAGAAGGCATTAAAGAAATGGACGAGCCGCTCCACTGATCAGTGGGTAGAGGCACCGTTTGCTCTGATTGTTGCAAGATTGAATCCCCCTGGTGAACTTAAAAGCATGTTTTCTGTCTGTTAACACACAAACGTGATGAAAAAAAGGAAAAGACAGGGCGGAGGGAGGAGCAGCAAAGTGAGGAATGTAAAATTTGCTGATGGACTGATGTCAAGTTCCTTTAAGTCTTTCATATTTCCTATTAGTTACTTCTCAGGAAACTGGGACAACATAGTCCGTCTGGAGCTAAAACACACTCCTCGAATGCAGATTGAGCCTAATGCACACACACACACACATCTGTGTGGTTCTGCTATTGACAGATGTGATGGAGGATAAGGGGGAAATTACCAGCTGACGGTGGTCTGCGTTTTATCCAGATTAGACACACACACACGTACATGTTTGACATAATGCATTCCCTATCCCAAACCTTAAAAGAGAATTCCATCGATTTTACACACCAAAGTTGGTTTATATGTCTTGTGAAGGACCTTTGCGTTTTGTGACTCCAGAGGGAGATGCGCCAACTCAGATAAACTGCCTCAGTGATGTCACTGAGTTTACGAGACCTCTATAGCCCGGTTCTCATATCTGCTAGAGGCTAGCAGCTCGAGCTGGTAATAACCTAACACACCTGAATCTCCAGACTGAACTGTGGTTGGTTGAGTTGCATCAAGGGTAATGTAGACGATACCTCTGGTTCTGCTGCATTCATTTTGATCCTTTGTGAGTCCAACGGCGTTATAGGAGTGCAATGCTAAAACCAGTGTTTTAAAGAACATAACTCAATGACTAACCCTTACCCTAAACTGAACCCAAACCTAACCTTAAATTTAACCTTAACCTTAGAGCCAGGTCATAACCAATCCCCTTTGAAGGTTCAGCCCAAAGTGAGGACTGGCCAAAATGTCCTCATTCCCAAGGTCTAAAATTCAAATTGGTCCCTACAAAGATAGACGTACAAGTAAACACACACTTTCCACCCTGCAAGTCTTCTTGCCTTGTTGTGAAATTCATTTTCTGTTCAATAACATTGAATATTGTGCCTCCAGATAAACTGATAAACAAACACTCACACACACACACACACACACACATATATACAAATATAGAGCCAAATAAATACAGGTAGCAGCTGGGGAGAGCTGTCGTAAAAAGGTTTTTATGGGGCCAGGAAGTAAAACATTATCTGTCTGGCCTGTCTGTGATGATCAGCTCATCTTTCATGACGGATGTTCATCCTGCAAAGGCCTTATTAAAATCTCTCTCTTGCTATCGTTCTTTCTTTCCTCTCTTCCCTCCTTTCTAAGTTATTTTTCTTCCATACACTGTTGTGAAACCTCCCCCTTCCTTTCCTCCCAACCTGCACAATTTTCTCCCCAATCTCCTTCCCAACCTCAATTTCCTGCTCCCCATCCCTGACACACGGGAATGTTTGTGCGTGTTGGTGTGTGTATGTAATGGTGGGACCGTGGCTGTCATTCCCTGAGGTGGAGACCTGCAGTGACAACATTGCAAGAGCCATTATTCTCTATAGGCTCACAGACGTCAACACATCATGACTTGTGCGCAAATGCCCACACACACACACACACACACACACACACACACACACGAAGCTCTAAAAATATGAACCATATACCCACTATACATTCTGCATGCATACACAAAAACACAAGGACAAATTCAAGTCACGGCCCATGCATTTGCACACACACACACACACACACACACACTCTCACTGCCTGTTTCCGTTGTGTAATCGGAGCGTTGGTTGGTACTGTAGCTGCAGGCAAGTCCGTCCTTGAGACTTAGAGCAGGCTCTGACTGGCCAAGCAAATAATTACCTCTCCACATTGACACGAGGAGGAGTGTGTGTGTGTATTGTGTCTGTGTAGTTGAACGCTTATAGAGCACAAAGTGTGTGTAAATGCTATTGCATGACACCATTTGCGTGCATGTACAGTATGTGTGCTTGTGTGCAGCCATGCTCGCATGTGTGGATGCACATAAACAGGATGATTATCGAGTGTGAAGAGTGTGTGAATGGGATTTCATGGTGTCATTTTCTTGCGTGTGTGTCCGTGTTTATATGTGTGCGTCCAGAGTGCTGTGGAGCCGTAAAGATGTGCCAGAGAGTTTTGAGTGATAGCCTTGTACTACCTCAGCCAGGAGACCAATAACAGTAGGTGGCTCAAGGAGGCTCCTGCCAAGTGACCAATGATTAGATCCAACTGAAGGAGACCAGAGCAAAATGGCCCGTCATTCCTCAGCTTCATCACCCCTCAGAGCCTCATTCCCAGCCTCCCCCAGTAACAGGACGGCATTTCCATCGTGAGTGTTGCAGAAATGCATTGGTTTACTCTCTCTGTGCATGCTCTGGTTGGAAATTGAAAAGGCAGCAGTATGAAGTTATCCAGATAACCCTTCAGTAAAGGGGCTCATAAACTCAAACAGCACAAAACAGCAGATGAAATCCATTCTCTTTCCCCAAATCACAGGATGATGTAAACAGATTACCACTCCTGTTTGGTGGACAATATCCAGCAACAGGGAACATGGCCAAATGTGACTCCTGATGCAGAGTTTATGATTAGAGAAGAATTAAGACAGTTAATTAATATGCAAGACGGGTACACAAATGAAAATGAGAATTTGTGTGCCCCATTTGTGTTTTGGACCAGTCAGTATAGTAGCTCTAAAATGTTTGTTCCATTAAATGAGATGGTGTTTTAACCAAAATATCTAAATCCTCCCAAACAGCTAGCTAGATGTGTATCTAATTTGGCGCCACGTGCAGACCTGTTCCTGACTGCTTTGCTTTGACCCTTTATTTCTTTGCCTTAATGATACTCCTGCTTGTTTTCACACCTCCTTGTAGACTCGGCTTGTCTGTGTGTTCATGCGCCTGTGTGTATGTATTGATTTTGCTGTATTGATCAGATAGAGCGGCGGGGTGGTCCTGCATTTAGTTGTCAGTCCATCCTGAAAGTGAAGAAAAGCCCTGTGTCTCTCAGAGTCTGGCAAACAAAAGCGGGTTAAAGTTAAATCGTCCATATTCATCTGCTCTGTTCAGTCATTTAGTTATGGAAAAAATGAGCCTCCGGGTCTTGCTGTTAGTCAGCGGGGGCCAATTTATGAGTAACACACCTCCCATCTGTGTAATTCACAAACTGACCTCGACTGTTTGACTCATTGATTTTTGCTAGAGTGGGGCTCCTAAAGCATCCCTCCCCTCCTGTTAGTGGGACTCCATCCAGAACACACTGTGTTCCGGCTCTGTGGCTCTGGCACATCCTGTGGTCGTTCCGGGGTTACTGCAGAAGGTGAGGAAGCTTCTGGCTGGCTGGTCTGCTGCTGGTCTGGTGGGTCCTCCGGGCGCCTGGATGGGATGGCTCCCACAGGACCCGCTCCCACTGATCATTATTGTCTATGAATAGCTGCTGCATTGCAGATGGAGGGAGGAGAAGGAAAGAAGGAAATGTTGTAATGGGTGGAGAAGAGCAATGTTTTGTGGAGAAACAGCGAAAGGGTAATAAGGAAGTGTGTGTGTTTGTGTGTGCATGTGGGAAGTGAAATTTCATTTTCAAGGATACTCAGGTCTCCCACTGTGGTGATTCAAAGTAATGCTGGCTATTTTCTGTTTTCAATATCTGCTCCAACAACAAATTGGTATGTCTGCTTTATTGCAGCCAGTTTCTAAACAAAGTGTGATTGTTAGGAGGCAATAAGACAGCGATGGAGACCCACAGAGAGACAGGTGCTGATAGAAGTGAGGGAAGACAGCCAGACGGGGTAGACATGAAGTTAATAAAGAGAATTTGTCCACAGCTTTATTACATTTCAGAGTCTTTGATTAACATGTAACAAGCCTCCGTGTTCCTTCACACTGGCATTTACATATATGTGTTCCCTGGAGACTGTATCCTAACCTTGAACTAAACTACTATATACCTAACTCTAAAAATAACCTTAGCCAAAACCAAGTCATAACCCTAAAATTTAATGACTGACCTCATGGGGATGTGTTAAATGTATATCCCCACTATGTGAGTAATACAACTATGGCTGCAATTGCCGATTGTTTTCATTGAATACAAGGCTACATCTTCAGTATCATCAACAGTCCAAAATCAAAAGATACTCAATATACAACATTAGCCTATAAACAAATCTTCAAGGGAAGCTGGAATCATATTGTGTTTTCTTGAAAAATAACTTGACAAAATGATTAATCATTCATCAAAATTTTGGTAATAAAGCTGAAACAGTTAATCAATTATTGATTAGTCAGTTGACAAACAATTAACCGGTAATAATTTTAATAATCTATCAAACGTTTATGTGATTTTTCAAGCAAAAATGCTTGATGAATTCATTGGATTCATTCTCGGCTGTGAGAATTTGCTGCTTTTCTTTGTTTTATAACCAAATATCTTTGATTTTCCCACAGTTTTGGACTGTGTATTTGAAGGTGGACTTTAGAAAACTGCATTTCACACTAATTGTTTGACATTTTCTAGAGTGTATAGAGCGACCTCTTGCCCCAGTATACTGCATGATGGTGCCAAACACATTGACTGGTGGGTTCCATCTTCTATTAAGTATTATTGATTGATTGTCTGGCTTGAAGAATAATGATGATGGTGATAATAATAATATTCCTCTCTGCTCCAAAATGCCTGTGGCCTGCACGGCATCATTTGGCAGAAGTGTGACATTAATTTGTCCTTGTGGCAAATGTTTGTGGTTTGGTTTGTTCACGAAAAGGCACTGACGCTGAAACTCTGTGCAGACCTCCTCCTCCTCTCTCCCCCTCTCTTTATCTCTGTTATATACTCCGCTATATTCCGCTCACTACCTCCAGTGGCGGTTGACGGACGGACGGGCGTGCTGTTGCCAGGAGAGACGCGCGTACAGTAGGCTACAGTGTGCAGCTTTAGCGGCAGAGCGGCACGGGCTCTCCCCCGCCATTTCCTCGTGCCGAGCCCTCTGGAATGTCGAGTAGCGGCTCTTCCTCGCGGAAGGAGTTCGATGTGAAGCAGATTCTCAGGATCCGATGGAGGTGGTTCGGTCACCCCGCGGTTCCTCCGCCAAACTCCCCGCCGCTAGGAGACTACTTCGCCGGGAGGAGAACCGGCGGCAGCTCCGGAGACGGACCTTCAGTTAGCGGCTGTAGCCACCCGAATTCAGCCAACGTCAACCCCAGCGCGGGGAGTCATTGCGGGCTGGTGGCCAGCGGCAGCGCTGGGTCTAACCTGTGTAACGGCAGCAACAGAAAGTTTGCTGATCCGGCGGGGAGTCGCGGCGGTCCGGGGGGAGCGGCAGTCGGAGCAACGGGGAGCTCCTGTCCTCGCTCCTTCAGCCAGCCAGAGTGCAGGAGCTCTGCCGCGGGGCTGTCGTGGGTCTCCCCGCCGCCCCATCGTCGCTCCCGGCTGGTGACAAGCATGGAGCCCCCCGGCGAGGCTGCGGTGCCCCAGCTGGTGCCCGAGCCCTCCGCTCATGTAGGGGCTGAGGAGGAGGCGGCGGCACCGGCAGCGTCGGGCACCGAGGAGAACAACCACCCGGATACTGACTCCAGCTCCTGCAGGTAGGAGGTGGAGATTTGAGTGGTTTAATGTCTGTTTTGGGATCTTCTCGCCAAAAGTAAAGTTATAGAGCAAAATGTCCACAGAATCAAGTCACCTAAATTGTTTTGTGAAATTCATAAAACACACACACTCCCAAAAAGTTAGGACACGTGAAGAGCGTCTTCACTGGTTTATTTAGCTTTTACAGTTACAGAAATTCGTGCTTTTATAATTTGATGAATCATTCAGCCTGACATCACATTTGACCACGGTGCGTTCTGGTTCACTGGCATTTCGTTTCGACAATTTCCTGTTATCATGATCACCATTAGTGGTGCAAACAGGGCAGGTGGAAACTGGGAATGTGCTCTTACTGAACATATAATAAGTAAGTAAAATGGGAGAGTCACTAAGCAAGAGGCTGGACAGAAACAGGGAGAGAGAAAATGATTGCCAAGTGCATTTGTGGCAGCAAGTGGTCGACCTCCTATTGAGGTGTCACCAAACAGGCTCTGTTAAAAGGAACACAAACAGAAGATGCACACTCTTGTGAATATGGGATTTTCAGAGTCAAATGAACGATACGACTCCAGGGCTGAGCCTGGTAGCCTCGTACTGCACTTGACATTTATAGTGTTTTGTTGTCAGCCACTGATTCTTCAGCTTTTACTTACAATCCTCAGAGGCTCTGCATGTTTGTGTGCACATGCGCGATGGAGTGTGTTGCATTGGTGTGGCCATCCAGCTGTGGTGGCGTGAAAAGGTGTTTAATTAATAGTTGCCATGGAGACAGCAAAACAAAGCAATTAGGGCATTGTAACTCTTCTTAAGCACCTCTGCACAGACTCCCAGATTTATGTTTTTTATTATGATGCAGCAGTAAATGTGATGAAGTAAAGGGCGAGATACAGACGCTGAATGTGTGTGTGTATGTTGCGTGTTTACCTTACTGGCGTAATGATGCATCTGAAAGCCTCCTATCATACTCTGCGTTCCCAAGACACACATCAGAAAATATAAATGATTCATATGCACACCAACACACACTCGCAGTTTAAAACATTCTTCAGTGGGCGTAAACGCAGATGTATGTTTTAAATCGATTAATGATGCTCTTTCATTCTACGCCCCAATTTGTTTTCACCGCAGATGTGAATGTATGCGTGTGTGTGAGAGAGACAGAGAGAAGGAGAGAAATATGGTTTTAAACATATCTATTGTTATGCAAGGCTTGATGTTATATATCTTCAGTGATGATGGGAGTCTGGCAGTGCTTACACAGAAAATTACTTCTGCTTAATAGTAATGCATACGTAGACACACACACCAGCCTCACTAGGATAGGCAAAGACTAAATAATGATGGGAATATGAACAGGTTTTGAGTATGTATTGTGCATGTTCATGGGTATAGCCATGTCCCTGCACATATTATGGTTGCCATACCAACACAGAGATTAGTTTCCGCAGCATACATGTGCAGCTCTGTGCATGTATGTCTTGTGATTTGTATGTGTTTGTGTGCTAGTCATCCCCGTCCCTCTGAGAGCGCCTGTGTACAGCATGATACCCCAAGAACACAAGTGGCAGAATCCCAAATGAGAACATGGGAAGGGATGCGTACAGAATCCCAGAGTGGCTGAAGACTCGCCTCGACTCCACTGATCTCCTCCTCTCCGTTTTACTTTCTCACTCCACCAAGCTCCCCCCATCCCTCCCTTTAATCCTGGTGTGCCTCCCTTACTCACTCACTCTCTCTCTCTCCCCCTCTGTCCCGTGTTCATCTCTGCCCACCCTTGTCCATTCATTTGCCCTCTCTTTTATTTTTTCCTGCAAAAGTGGAAACAAAAGCATTTATATGTGTGTCACGGAGGGTGTAACATGTGGCTAGGCAGGCACAGTGACTGTATGATCACATCGTATATCAGTTTGCAGATCTAAGTTTCATTTGCATTAGCTGTTGCAGGCTAATCAGGCTGGATAGTTAATCACAGGGCAGTGTGTGCGCAAATGTGAGTGTAAGAGAGAGAGAGGCAGGGAGAGAGACACTGAATGACACTTGTGTGAGTGTCCTTGCCTGGTGCAGGGGTTTAAAAAATGTGTCTGCATGGTGTTGATTTGCCCCAGACACACTCGCTGTTTCTCCTCTTTCTGTTTCTCTCTCTGTCCATGTTGAGTGTCTGCCAGGCTCAATTAAGGGGACTGGAAGGCAGCGTTCTCCCACTTCAAAGCCATCTCCTCTGGCAGCATTTAGCCACACTATTTGTCTACATACACACTCGCACGCATGCACGCACACACTCACACAAGAGGACAGGAAAGCTAGCCAAAAGGCCTCCTTGGAGGGGTTAGAATGGGATAGGGAAGAGAGAGAACTGAGGCAAAGATGATTGTTGGGTTGATGAGATGAGATGTGGAATGGAGTGAGTGATGGATTAGTTTAAGATATAAAAGTGACTGAGGCAGAGCACACACAAACCCGAATGCGTGCATGAATACACATTCTGTGAACACCACTTGCACCAGTGTTTTTCTTACAACTTTTCGAGATTACTTTAAAATTAAATTCAAGTCAGTTTCATTTCTTGCTTTAAACCTGCAATACCTAATTTTGGGGGGTTGGTTTTTGGCTACTTGTGGGGGAATTGGAAAGAGGCTGTAAATGGAACACTGACATTTTAATACCTTTTTTTAAGTTGATATGGTTGAATTTGTTAGCAAACAGCAGACACAGAGCAAGATTATCATTCATTTGGAGTCATGCTTCTATATGCCTACCTAGAGAGTGTTAGTCCAATATTCACTCTCCTTTTCTTTTTTTTCAGTCTTATACATCATATTCCTTGGCTACTAATTGGTGTCTGCCATTTGGTGCGGAGCAGGTAGTGTAAAGTAGGTTCATCAGAGATTCTTTTTGCCAGATGATGGTTCATGTTTTGAACTGCAGAGTTGGGTGATACTTCTCTGTGGGTTCATGAGACACAGAATAGTAACATTAACTAAAGTGCAAACATGTATAAAGAATATGGATTAGAGAAGATGGCGAGCAACTTCCAGATGCTGGTAAGCACTAACAGGATCTGGACCGGCAAATCTTTTCTGTACCGGAAACACACACACACTCTTCCACATCCCTAAAAGACTGTGATTACTCTTTAACTATCTCTTTGATGAAGTGTTTAATCCTCTGAGTATCAGTCAATTTCTTATCTCTTTGTGCTGCAGTCCTGCCACTTCTGCTGTTAAATTAAAAATGTAGGTAGTGCTCTGGTTCTCATAAATTAAATGCTGGTTTGGGAGCGATGATGGCTGACGATTCGCAGGGTGGCTATATTTTGGTGCTTATCTTTGATGAACACACATGCACTCACCATCTCTCTCACACACACACACACACACACACACACACCCCTCATCAGCTCAGACTGGAAGAATAAAACAATAAGACATATCACCAGTGAATAGCGAATGTTGAAGCCATCCTGTCCCAACACCCTGATTCATTTCCCATTGTTGGTATAGATACAAGGAACCTGGCTGCCATTAGGGAGCAGAATAAATCACTGAATATCCTATGGGCTCAGCTCCTACAGCTATTTAATCGGCAGCTTCTCTTTTAAGTGGCCTAAATTTATCTGGCCATTTACGCCTAGTAATTGGACCATTAAAGAGCTTTTGTCTGCTTCTAGCGACATACAGTAACCTCTGTTGAAAAGTGAAAGAGAGATCGAATATGTGTGAGGGAGATGGCTTATTGGAAGACACAGAGCAGCTGTTGTAGCTCTCTCCACACATCTGTCTCTTTGTCTTGAACAAAAGAGAATCAGCATCAACACATGCAGTCAAATCCTCTGTCTCCTTCTCTTCGTGTCTGTTTCTACGTGTGTGTGTGAATGTCTGTGTGGGCACAGGACGTCTAACAGCAGCGCCACACTGTCCTCATGCGTGTCGATGGAGCCATGTGCGTGCCCAGAAGAGTGTATGTTCACTGCTCTGTCCCACGCCGATGTCACCTTCCGCAAGATGGAGGGCTACCTGAGGTCCCGACAGCTGTGTGATGTCACACTGGTGGCTGGAGACAGGCGGATACCTGCACACAGGTAGGAGGAGCAAAGAGACACTAAAATGTTACACTGACATGCATCGCAAAGATTGTGACGTTGACTATATGTACGTCATTAGGGCTGCAACTAATGGTTCGTCTCATAGATATTCAATTTGCAATTATATAAACCAGAAAAAAGCAATCCAATCTCACTATTTGATGACATTTTATTGACAAAACAATCAATCGATTCAACAGAATAATGAAAATAGTTTCAGCCCTAAATCCAACATGTACATCCAGCTTTATACTATACAGAAGCAGTACGATTAACTCAAACGCACTCGGACACAGACATGATGACTACTTCACATGCAGGATACCGTTGGGAAAGAATCCTTCACACACGCACAGTAGAACCACAGTCATGCTCATAAAAGCGCCTTTTATTTTTGTAGTCTCTCTGCACCACACATAGTCAACTGAGTGTCTGATTCATGCACACACGTGCCTGTTACCCACCTCATAGCCCCCACTGCACCGCTCTGTCGCTGTTGCCCTCTCTGGGCATGTGGCCACTAGTGCAGCAGCAGGGTCCATCTGCACAAGGACGAGACAGAAGAGCGGTCCTCCACCAGCAGAAAGACTCCTTTTCTCTCACTGCCTTCCTCTTCTGCCTCATTTGATTTAGTCCTCCAGGCACAGATGGTGACAAACAAAAGACGCTGCTCTATGAGAATCCTAATGGTGTATGTGAAAGAGTGTTTCAGCATCTGAAGGTGTGTGTGTGTGTGTGTGTTTGTGCCAACAAGGGGGTGGGAGTAAGACATCTTTGTTTGAAAGTGGTTGTTGTGTTTTCAATTGATTTATTGTATGTGTAGGATAAAAGCACTTTTCTGGGAACAAAACATACACCCTCTTTCTTACATGTATACACACACACGAACAAATGCACCGCACATGCTGAATAAGCCACTTGTACTGTATAAAGCTACATATTTCTCGTGGAGTTTGTTGCAAGCAGTGCACTTTCAGCAAAACTCAAGGTCTATATGTGCTTTTAAAAAAATAGGGCACAATTATACATTCTGTCTCTGGGGCTGTACCCTACAGAAATGCAGCATATTGCAAATCCATCCTTCTACCCCCATCTGGACACCTCTGTACAAGTGCTACCTTAACTATTTTTAATAAGCATACCTTTTAGTTCAGAAACCTTCTTGCACCATGATTGTAGATCAATAGATTTGCATCTGGGACTCATTACGTGAAGATGATGGTTCATGTTTGTTCTTAGTACAACAAGACTAAGAGTCTACAGCCATGCTAGCGTCTCTGTGAGGCTTACAGTAGGCAGTGCTTTGCTATAAATGCTAACGCCAGCGTGCTAATATGCGCACAATGACAATGCTAACATGTTGATGTTTAGCAGTTATGTTTACCATGAGTACCATCAACATATGGTAGTTTTCACTAAACAAATAGCACAGTTGAGTTTGATGGTATTGTAGGTTTGTGATCATAAACCGTTGGACACATTTAAACTTTAGACCAGATAATGGCGCTAGACAGAAAGTTAAGGAATAGTTTATTACAATTCATCCTAAGGGGACCATGGACGTCCGAACCAACTTTCATGATAAAAATAATAGTTGTTGAGACATTTCACTCAAAACCCCAAATGTGAACCTCAAAGGAAAAGTCATTGGATGACCAAGTTATTAGGATTCATTGTCTCGGAACCATGAATGTCTATAGAGTGATTTTGCAGTTATCCATGGTGTAGATGTAGAGATATTTCAGTGGAGAAGGGAAGACGATGACCTGCTGGTGGCGATTGAGGAAATGTCACGGGATTACCAAAGTCAGTAGGAATCATCCTCTGACGAAACATTAATGTTTGTCCTAAATTTAATGACAATCCATCCAATAGTTGCTGACATATTTTGGTCTGGAAAAAGTGATGAACGACGGGCCGACAGAGAGACCGACATATTGCCATCCCTAGAGCCACGCCAATTGTAATAGTTGAGTAGGTCTCTCCTGCCAGCCCTCCTGTTGTTTTCCCACTACTGCATCTCTGCAGCAAGCAGCACATCCACACTCAAACACAAACAGACACACAGTTCAGTTTCCAGCTCTTGCCCTCCTTTCCTGAGTCCAACTCGTCTGTTTCCTGCTCCCCTCACTCTGGCATTTTGTATGCTCTCTGCTCTTTCCATTACAGTGTGACACACTGCCTGCCATGTCTCTGTCTTCTGCAAGGTGCATTTGTGTAAATAAGCTGGGTGCTGTATATAGCCTGTGTTGCTCACTCAGACAGAGTCATACATGAAAAATTAAGGAGTGAAAATGGTGTGTGTGTGTGTGTGTGTGTGTGTGTGTGTGTGTGTGTGTGTGTAGTGTATTCTGACATCTTTGTCTGTAAAACACAGGCACACACAGCTCTGCTCTGCTTCAGGGTATCTGTCAAGGTCCCAGTGTCACACTCCGTAATGGGATTATACACATGTGCATAATACATACACATTAAGTACACACACATACACATCCAAGTCTGTTGACCATGAAGCCAAAAAATGCACACAAGGACACATACACACACACACACAACAGTAATATTAACATGGGGAAATCTGTTCATGTAACCAACAAACAGAGCTCTAATGTGAACTTCATGATCAGTTTACTTATCATCAGCCATATTTAGATCGGGACATTAAAAATGCTGATCCCTGAAGTCATCTGGAGGACTGCTGTGTCATTTAGCTTCCATTAGACAGTCACCACCTCATTTACAAAGACATCTCCAAAAGCAAAAAATGAAACCTACTGCTCATGAAATATTAAATAACGATTAAATACTTTATGCTACTTTTTTAAAAACCTTGATGTTTGTGTGTGTGTATGATGTATTTAACTTCACAGTGACATGAAAGGGTAATGGATTGTTGCGGTGGGAAATTAACTGTCTTTTTACAAATGACCTTTAAAATAATTCCTCTTTGTCCTTCATCTGGCTCGTTCTTCATTATGTCATATATCTTATATTCTCAGACTCCCACGCCTCTACATTTTACATTGACCTCTCTCTCTCTTTCTTTCCCTCTCGACCATGAGCTCAGCTGGTGTGATCAACACAAACAAATGGGAAAATCTCCTCTCAGACTGCAGGGATTGGCACATCTATCATAGTCTATCATGCATGCCAGGACTTGATCTGGCTGGTGTTGTGTCCTCTTTTATATTGTTTCGTGTGGATCACTTCTGTGAATTCTGTGTAGAACAAAAATAAATATTTGAAAAAGTAGAGAACAGACATAAAACTAGCATGAAATAGGGAAACAAAGACTATATCGTAGTATAGCACTGACCTTTGGCAGCATGGCCTTATGTTATTTTCTTATTCTTTTGCCTCATGTTTTCCATATTGTTATGTTAATAGCATCGCTGGTTTCAGGTTGTGACATAAAAAGCCAGGAGAGATGTGTTACCGTATTGTTAAAGTGTGAGAACAGCTCCTGGCCCTTATGGCATCTGTGTGTACATTGTGCCACTTCTTCTGACATATTTTCCAAATATCTGTTTAGTTTCACTTAATTTAAAGATCTTCTAATGTAGCACTGCTTTCATTGATGATTAACCTGGAACAAATAAATGAGATCAGGTCAATCTCCCTTATGTCACAAGTTATGAAAATTTATATTAGATATTAAAAACTTGGTTCTTATAGCTATTTAGGGAATACTTGCTCCGCTGCAGTTTGACTATCAAGCATTTAAAATTTATGAAGCTCTTTATCCTCAATATGCTCACTATGCACAAACATCTGGAGATGCCTTAGGCCCATGCCAGGCTTTTGTTTGCACAGGTTTTTTTCCCAACCTCTGATAACGTGTTCAGAGAGAGGAGCATACATGATGAGAATCCCATTCAGAGGGGTCTAATTCTTTAGGGGAAATCAGGTGATTTTAATATTTAATATTACATGTACTAATGAGCAATTATAATCCTGTCTGGAGCGTGTACGTGGTCAATCTTTTTCTTTCTACTGCAGTAATCATTTCAGTCCAGTTACATGCTGTGTTTTATCACACTTGTTGGTCCACCTGTAACCTGTAACCATTGTAACTTACATAAAATGATCAGGGTGCTTATTCAGACATGAGACCAACATGTTAAATTATTATTACCCGACTAAAGTAAAGGGGTCTGAAAGGATCTTAAGTCTAAATCTAAGTCTCTCACACGATAATTGAAAATAAAACTCTAAAGTTATATATAATCAGTCCTGTATGATTGAGTGGAAAATATCTGTCTGTCTCCTAAGATGGTGTGACGCTCTTATTTTTAATGCTGTAAAAACCACAGGCCTACGTGACAAGACATACTGGTTTCTGTTTAGTCTAACTTGTCTGTTGGGATTACTTAATTTTGAATGACACTTCTTCTAGAACACTCATAATACACCACTCCTACTGTATAAGCCAACTGTAGACTTTACACACGTGGTCATCACTTCAGCTTCTGCTTAAAACAGGTCAGAACACATCAGACACAGTAGTTTCCATTGCCATTCTATAATACTATATACTTTTTCAGCTGTTTATTTTTTTGCGTGTTTAAAATTGGTCATTTGCAGGCCACTTTTAAATCTGACACCAACAGGTAATTTGTGTTTTAAGGCAGAGTAAGCAGGAAGAGAACTACTTCATATAACATGTTGTCCTACAACGTCAGAAAGCAAAAGTGTTCATAGCGAACTGTCACACTCAAGGACAGGGTGAAATGAAAAGCCGGCCATCGTAGAGAGGGGGAAGGTATGATAATTGTCTACATTTTGGGATAACGTCTCTCCTGAAAGGCTTTCATAGTACTCATTTGTTCACACAAAAAGTAACAGAAATAGTTTTCTTTCTTTCACACCTCATTGCCATCATGTGTTGGACGCAGCCCCCCTGCCAGTTCCGAAGTGAGGCATACGGGAAGGGGGCTTCAGACACTGTTCAATCATCCGACAAGCACTTAATTTGAAGCATACTGATGCCATTAATGTGACTTGCATGTGTATCTCCTCTGTGATATATATATATACAGGATGATAATGTTGTGCCTTGTCTGCTGTCATCAGTTCCAGGCTGCCCAAGCTGCCCTTTCCCTCTCTGTTCTGCATCTTTTCCCCATAAGTCAGTCAGACAGACTCCTGTCCTGTCAGCAAGGTCAAAGCCTTCCGTTCCTCCATTACAGCTGTCCATCCTCTCTGACTGATGCCTGACTCTCCCTCCCCTTCACAGACTGGTCCTCTCATCTGTGTCGGACTACTTTGCGGCCATGTTCACCAGTGATGTCAGGGAGGCCAAGCAGGACGAGGTGAAGATGGAAGGAGTAGACCCTGATGCATTGTGGGTCCTGGTGCAGTATGCATACACAGGTACACAGACACACTGATTGACTTTGTCTTTCGCTAGAAAAAACGCGCAAACCGTGGCGTACCGGTAGTTATCAGCCCTGCTCAAATTGTTATTCAAGTAGCAAATCAGTGAAATTAAACATGTTTAATTCACAACCAACTTACCACAGCACTGAGATCCATACAATATATTATTTGTCAATATTTTGGATTTAATAGGAACATACCGGTATATGTTCCTTATACTGTGTCTACACAGGAGGCATAGCGTGAGCAGCACGTTAGCAGAGTAGCAGCAACTTCAGTGCTCCGTCTGCATAGGATGCGTTCAACATAAGCAATACACAGTAGACAGCTGTATTGATTAAAATAGAAGCATATATTTTCCATCAGATGCACGTGAGATGAACAACTTAAAATTACAGCCGGAACACCTTCTGTGTAAGTTAAAGCTGGTGATATTTTGTATTTTTCATATTGTCAACAAATCCTAAGAAAAGATCAAAACCAAAAATGAATTAATCTTATTTATACAGGTATTGTCTGTATCAGCCAAAGCCTGATACATCTATATTCCTCTGTGTCATAGACCTTTATTGTTGTCCAAAAACTATTAAAAACACATTCGTGAGCCACACTGTTGCACAGCTCATCCCACACATACTGTCCTGCTGCTGTACTGTAAACACTAGCACACCAAATGTGTATAAATCCGCAGCTGAAAATAATCCCCAGCAAATTATTTACTCCTGTGTGTGAGAATTGAGTGACAATTTGGGCAAGGCACTGTACACAAATTGCAGAATTTCCAACAGAAATTGTAATACAGCAGGAAAGCCTGGATAGGTGGAATTAACTTCAAGTAGGATTTGGTTTGGGATTTAAGGTGCAAAAACAATCTGATCAGCTATTAATGGCTAACATCTCCAGGTAGCCATCGGGTTTCCCATTCTAACTAAATGGATTCATTTTGATCTCGGTTCTATAAAAACTGAAGGACTTTCATAACCAGTTGCTTGAGTTGATGGCAGTCTTACTCTAGAGCTCAAAACCTTTTAAATAATAAATTTTCACTTCAAAATATGCAGTCCTTTGTGATATCTTGCCTGTCTGTCTTGCCATCTTCTCCATCTCCTCTCTTTGTCTCCCAGGCCGTCTCGAGTTGAGGGAGGACACCATCGAGTCTCTACTGTCAGCCTCCTGCCTGCTACAGTTGTCGTCTGTGGTTCAGGCCTGCTGTTCCTTCCTCATGAAGCAGCTCCACCCCTCCAACTGTCTGGGTATCCGCTCCTATGCCGACGCTCAGGGCTGCAATGACCTGCAGAGTGCCGCTCACGCCTACACCATGGTGGGTACAGCTCCAGCGACTGGTTGAGAAAATGAATGACACAACAGCTTGGGAAGATATGGATCTGAAAATGGCTTTCTTCCTTTCACAGTTATCTCTGTACAGTTTCCCTCAGTCAGCCCCTTTGGTCATTTTCCAGCCTTAATGTTATTCTTGATAACAAATTGGTGCCTCATTCGCAACGTACCACACACCATTATCGCCACAATGGCTGTTTTCAGCACAGGGTTGCTATGGTGACTGTGACATAGCTCCTCCATCGACTTATTGTTTCTCTTTTCTTGTTCTTTCCTGTCTTCACGTGCCTTTTTTTCACCCCGCCTCCTTCTGTGTGTCTGTCTCTGTCAGTGTTCCCCTCTTTCTTCCTTTCTCTCGATGTTTCTTTTTTCTAAGTGCATTATTGTTAAACTTTAATCTGGGGTAATTATGTCGTAGAGGTGGTTTTATCTGGGTGGGACTGTCTGCATGTGTCTATAATTCACTCACATACTCAGCTCACAGCATGGAGAGCATTACAGCCAATGTAATGCTATCCAAAAGACGGGGTAGTCTAGATTGTTTTCTTTCCATTTTTGTATTTTAAATGTTTTATTTATGTAGGAATCAAGTCACATTTACATGTTTTTCTTCCCTTTTTCTAATTGCTACAAATGATACTTAAAATAATATAATACCCTCAAAATACACAAGTTTAAAAAACACAAATGAGAAATAAGAAAACAATAATAGCTATGGGCAAACTACTAAGCATAATGTGGCTTTACACTGAGGACAAACAAGTGTTGTTTGTATACTGGCCTCTATGTTTAAGTATCTAATTTTAGTTTTTTCCACCCCATCCACATTCATTCGCTTCTAGAACTGATTAGTCGATTAGCTGGTTGTCAAAAAATGTACCTGCAGCCTATAATAATAATAATAATCACTTAATCATCATTTATCAAACAAAAAAGCCAGAAATTTCCTGGCTCCAGTTTAATTGTCTTTTGTGATAGAGCTCTTTGTGTTTTGGACTCTTTGTTGGACAAAAAGAGCAATTCGAAATCGTGTGCACTGTTTTGTGACATCTTGTAGACCAAACAATTGAATGCTTGACGTAGAAAACAGTGGGCCAATTAATTGATAATAAAAATGATTGGTTTGTTGCAGCCCTGCTCTCTACTTCTCAAGCAACCTCCCCATCTCATACCTACTAAAGCATTCCTTTTCTCATCCAGACCTTTTTTTCTAAGCTTCTCATCCATCTTCCTCTGACCTTTCCCAAGCCCTCATTTCCTCCCTTTTTTCTCTCTCTTTTCGTCCATCCAACCGTTGATCCTTTTCCTTGCTCTGCTCATATCTCCTTAATGTTTTTTTCCTCCCATCTCATTTCTTTTTTTCATCTGCAATTCATTATCAGAATCAGACTCAGACACAGACACAGGTTTAATACCAAGTAGGTTTTCACGCACAAGGAATTTGCCTTGGTGTTGTGGTGCAGAACTATCAAAATAAAGTAAGAGAAGAGAAATAACTTTACTGTTAAAGTCAAGAGTCATAAATATACATTTCCAATTCAAATATGTCAGATAAATATATTCTAGAATAAAGAGCTGTGCAGTGTTTTAAAATGAACAGGATCATGAAATGTGAAAAATATTGACTAAAGAATGTGCAAATGTTCACAGTATAAAGAAAAAAAAAGCAAAAATAAAAAATCTAGAGATTTGCAAAAATGTACGCGTCAAATCTGACTCTTTCCTTTCCTCTACTCCTATAACCATCTCATCTCTCTGTCCTCCAGGAACACTTTTTAGAGGTGGTGGGAGGTCAGGAGTTCCTGTTGCTTCCAGTGGAGGAGATGGAGAGGCTGCTCAAGTCTGATGACGTCAACGTGGCGGACGAGGAAACCGTAGTAACCTCTTTGCTAACGTGGGTCAGTCATGACGCCGCCACACGGGAACGTCACCTACCATCGCTGCTGGCTCACATCCGACTGCCGCTGCTGCAGCCGCAGGTGAGGGCTGCAAAGAACTTGTGAATGTGAAATGTGAAAGGGGTCGCTCGTAATGATGAACCTACAGGATTATCACCCAAATGTGTAGTTCCCCTCGGCGCTACTGAGTTTTATAGTTACAGATTATAGTTATAGTTTTATTGGCTGTCCGGTCCACAACTTTACTGTTCTGGTTCACTCTCACCACTCTCAAAGCATCATTTTCGGCCGCAGTAGGCTGGCAGAAACAGTTAGTGACTAGCTGGTGAACAGAGTAATACTGGACTTCATCAGGTGGCCAAGAAACATGACTCCAAATGAAGGAAAATGTTCCTTCCTAACTGCAAATGTGTAAAAACTGTTTGGTAACAAGTTTGCCATATCACTTTAAAAGATGATATGTCAGTGTTGTGTTCACAGCTTGTTTCTGCCAGAAAAGTGGCCAAACATCAATTATTGTGGGTTTAATAATAAGGAATGCGCCCATCCAAATTTTTCTCTTCTGATACCCCAATTCAATACTCATGGAATCATAAGGTAAGGATCTGCAGCGGCATTAAAACTGAGTCAGCAGCCCGGCCTACAGAATGTAACCAATAGTGGCAACACTGAGCTTTAAAGTGACATTGAGGTAGAAACGATATTAACGTGGCTCGGTCCCGTCACGGCCGATAACCGATCCACTCATCGGGTTGCTGTTTGCACCGATACTGATTTTGTTACATCCCTATTATATAATAATTATAAAAACAGTTCAAGCTTGTGGAACAGTTTTATGTCTGTCAGTGTTAATACATTATCAGGAGACTCTCTTTGTCTCTCCATCAATCCATTTTTCCTCTGTCTCTTCCCTGTTGTCTCTTTTTCTCTCACACTCTTAAATGAGTTACATGGGCAATAATGAATCTGCATATTGCTGAGACGCAAGCGGTGAAAAGATTAATTACAAACACTAACACGAGCACATTAGTTATTTGCTGTGTTCATGAGGTTGTTGTCTGTTTTTCTTGGTGTGTGGCATCAATCAACATATTTTGAAGCTAAAACACAATAATATTGTAGGAGCTTTGTCAAAGTTGTTTATGTCTTTATCTCTGACAAGAAAGCATGCAGTAAGAGTTCCTTCTGATGATCTGCTGGACATTTTCCACTCACTATCCTCTTTAGGCATTATAGTCCCTTTAGAGGGACTATAGCCATTAGCGAACCGTAGATCACAGCCATTACTTTGTCAGGTGTGTACTTGTGTTTTTGCCTATGTGTGTATTTGAGCGTGTGTGTGTGTGTGTGTGTGTGTGTGTGTGCGCATGTGCGCATCTCTACTCGTTCCCCTCCTCTCTTGAGTATCTCAACTGGTAATGTGATGCCGAGAAGTTTATGTGCTAGGCAGAACCTCAGTTACGGCCTAGGGTGTTGGCTGCACACAAACACAGACACACCGTCGGTTTAACATGGTGATGGTTTTAAACTTTAAATAAGTGTGACAGTAGGTAAATTATCTGTTCCCTTCATCTCCCTCATCAGTCATTTCCTCCCCTATATGTATATGTGTATGTATATATATATATGTATATGTGTATGTATATATATATATACATATATGTGTATGTATATATGTATATGTGTATGTATGTATATATATATATATATA
>JAVQJF010055410.1:0-22881 GCA_036023855.1 Gadopsis marmoratus | reverse complement strand
TCATTAGTGGGAATAAGTTATCTGTTTCTTGATCAATCTGAAATTGAGTGATTTGAACGGTAATATCTGTCACTTGGACTTATGGCACTTATTTTATTAAACTCTTGAGTAAGATTTGGTTCTAACTGTCGATGTTATGTACCTGTAGATGTGACACAAACTACTACTTTCTGAAAGATTTTGTAAAAGACAAGAGGAAAATTCACTTGTTTTAAACTTTAATGATAACAGACAACTTTGCATTACTTATAAATCCTGTTTAAAATGGTCATGAGGCAAAGATATTGCTCAAACTCATGGAAATGTAAGGTATTCCATACAGTTTGTTCAACATTATCTGACTCTCCAGATATGAATGAAAGGCAGAATTGTGTTATTATAGTTGTTCACGTCTGCCTGAGTGGCTTATATTTCATTACATTGCCATTTGAAAAATAAAGATAATTGTGACAATGAAAGTTGTTTTATAACAGTGTGAATTTGCATGTAACGTTTGTGGTTAAATAAATGTCAGAAGGAACTATTGGACCCCAGGCATCTGGTTTAGACAGACAAATATGTTGTGAATCAGAAGAAGAGGAGTTGTATTTTTAGAAAAGAAATCGGAGCATAAAGGCCGCAGAAGATGTTCAGGATATATATATATTAGAAATAGGAAATGCTTTTGATTTTTGAAGAGGCTGTGATGCTCTGTGTTTGTGTCAGGTGTGAGACGAACATATCCACGTGATATCTAGTTGTTCTTACGCTTCCTCACAAACACTTACATACACATTAGCAAATTCAGTCACAGCCTTTGTGATGGTGTTCGTGGCGATGGCAGAGCTGCCACTTTGTCGTGTTTTGGGGGGCTTATCAGTTTGTTATCTGAGAAGTCCCACCTAATGGTGTTATTAGAGTCAGGTTTAAACCAAAACCTGAAAACTAAAAACCTTTTTTTATTAATTATATGTTAGGTCTTTGTACATATGAGTTGAGTTTGCTTGCATGGCCTCGTTTTAATTTTCGTTTGTTTGTTACAGTGTTTGTCTTTTTTATCACCTAGACTTGTTTTGTTGTATTAGCTTATGATTTATGTTCCAAGAACTGGAGCATATTCCTCCATTATCAGAGAAATATGGTTCTCTTGTCCTTGACAACTCGTGTTTTCCATTTTCCATCAGTGCCAGTACGTCCAACATGGCGAAGATCGAGGAGATGGAGCGTTTACTCCGACAGGCCCAGGCTGAGAAGCAGAGGCTCCTCGAGCATCGGGTAATGTGCCAAACCTCACCAAAGCGTACTGTGGATGTTGATGTGTGTGTTTGATGATGGATGTGATTCACACTATGTGGCGTGTGCAGGAGCGTGAGATGCAGATGCGCAGGCAGGCTCTAGAGGAGGAGCGAAGAAGAAGGGAGGAACTGGAGAAACGCCTGCAGGAGGAGACAAGCAGGAGACAGAGACTTGTAGAGAGAGAGGTGAAACTCAGGGAGAAACAAAGATCACAGGTATTCGGAATAACTGAAATCTGCTTCATTTGCTTCATGTAAATACTTCATGTAATTATACACAATATACATAATACAAAGTAGCTTGTAATGTTTACATCTGTTATTTAATTTCAATGCTTTTTCCATAGTCCCGGCTGTTGACTCGCTACCTCCCTGTAAGGAAAGACGACTTTGATCTTCACGGCCATATCGAGGCAGCTGGACACAGCCCAGATGCCTGCTTCCATCTGGCCATCACTGATAAAACCTGTCGAGGCTTTCTGGTCAAAATGGGCGGCAAGATCAAGACCTGGAAGAAACGCTGGTTTGTCTTCGACCAGAATCGCAGGACGCTCACCTACTATGCAGGTGAGCAACTCTTCCTCTCAGTTCTCCGTTTAAAGTGTGCAGGTTAAGATGTGAGACAAAGTTGCGGCAACAGTGATGTCACTTTTAAGCTATGCCAGGATACTCGAGATTAGGAGAGCGCGCTTTGATCACAGTGTTGTCGGTCCATAAACCGTTCTGTTTATATTCTCCTCTGCAGACAAACATGAGACCAAGATGAAAGGAGTCATTTACTTCCAAGCCATAGAGGAGGTTTACTATGACCATTTAAAGAATGCACACAAAGTAAGTCAGTTTGTGCGCATGTGTGTGTGCGTATCTGTGATTTTCACCATGTGGCGTCATCTACATTGCTCTGTATATCGTTGACTTCTGTTTATCCTCTGCTTTTCTCCCTCTATTTCTGTTCCTCCCTCCTACACATGCATCATCGCCCCCCTTCTCCCTTCTATCCTCTATTATTTCACTCTTTTTCTCAAAATTCCGTTCCGCAACCGAGAGCCCCAATCCATCGCTGACCTTCAGTGTGAAGACCCATGATCGGGTGTACTACATGGTGGCTCCGTCGCCTGAGGCCATGCGTATCTGGATGGATGTTATGGTTACAGGTGCCGAAGGACACATGCATTTCATGGTGTAACTGATCCCAGCAGATCACACCATTACATTTCTCTGGGGAAAATTGCGTCACATGAGAAGATTAACGGCACTCTGCTCGTATCAGCATAACAGCAAACCACCCTGTTGTGTAGCGCTGAGGTGGATGTTCATCGGGTCAACAAAAATGAACTTTTGTTTACATTATTTGTAGCCCATTGGGGCCAACTCATACTCAAACACTTTATAATGCAATCGTGTGTATCCCATCAAAATAATTGAAATACAGGTTTCGTATATAAGCTCTTTGGTTATTTTTATATTTGTTTACCTGCTGTGATTGGCTGAAGCATCGCAAAATCTCGCAACAATTTAGCTATTACATTTTCCAACTTTCTCCTACCTTATACAAAATCTCTGCCTGTTTCATACTATTCGCTGTCAGAACTTCAGCGATCAGGGAAGCTTCTAAATGACCAGAAACTCAACATCTTACACAAAGCTACTTTACACACGGACGCTGCTTCTCTACAACAGATGCATGTCTGGCTAACAGCTTCCTATAAACTGTAGCCGTTTGTACTGTACGTATCTGACATGTTCAAAGCAGAGTTGAAGCTGTAGGACCACCTGTGTTTCTTTTCCTTCTTCTTATTATCCTTCCTCTTTACTTCTGGTTGGACTCCACCTTTTCAGTGTTTTTATATCTCAGTCAGACTGAAATCCCCTCTGTATTTGTGGTTTGCAAGGATGCACATTTTTGATTTAACTCAGATGTATTACTTCTATATTGTTACTAATATTCAAATTAAATTAATGTATTATCTTACATTTTTAACTCTGGCATTTTGATTGCTGCTGCCAGACTACCAGTATAAGCTGGTCTTCTCTGCTGATTTAAAGCAGGGCTGATTGTCCTCCATCAGTATTCCTTCAAACCAGATGCATCTGTCTTTGCATCACTTACAGTATATTCCAGTGAGTCTTAATTTGGGCTATGCTTCACATATGCAAGTGTCATCCATGAAGGAGAGACAATTATAGGCACTTTTACATTGTATTGTAATGCATTATTTGTCATTTCTGGAAAATATTCTATTCAAATAAGTAGAATTTGCCCAAATCACAATGGTACTGTGTTTCATGGTTACCACTGTGCAGCTAGCTCCCTCTATCTATAGCAGAGGCTGCAGGCCTGATATGATGAGGCCATGTTGCGCAGCAGTGATGCTATATGTACTGCGTCACGTTTCTTAGCATTTCATTATGTTTTTTCACCAGCAGAGGTCCTCAGTGCAGTTATTACACTGAAATGAGGTAATGCTCTGGTTGGTCGTCCATACTCACTTAAATAAATGAGCAGTTACTGAAAGAATGGAGCGTCAATTATCCATATTTTCTAATGCTTATATATCAAATATGTGCATTTTTAAGCACATGTATATCAAGTTTAAGATTTGCTTTTTTTAAGCAAAACAGAAATCATCATGTTTAGGATCTTCAACACAAAATGATTATTATAATTTTGTTTAATGTTGTTTAAAATCTATATATTTGATCTGTATGTTCTTTGAGTATTTGCAACAGTCTGACTGCATTTGATGAAAGATCACTTTAACACTGAGTGACCAGCTGCAGAGGGCAGATGAGGCTGCAGAGCTGACAGCGTTGCAGATGAGTTATCCGAGGTATCCGTATATGAGGTATATGAGGTATCCGTCATGTTAACATCTCATCCACTGTATGAGACACACGCCTTGAAACCAAAAAAATGAACACATTTATATATATTTTTAATACATTTAATATTTTGTGTATGAACAATGGCAATTTTAGTCGACACTATACTACAGGTTTTTATAATCGTCATTTGTCCTGTTTCAATAAGAATAAATCATTTTGATAAATCATATTTGTGAAATTTTATGGTTACTTGGTCTAAAAACCTAATCACGTTAAACAGTGGGGGATAAATGGTCTTGTTGAAGTTTTGCCTTGTGTGTTGGAGCACTGAAAAGAAGCATAACAAATCCCAACATAGCAAGATGATGTTTTTTTCCCATGGATATTGAGTACCATGGCAATATTTTTACATTGTTGTGTAGTGGTTTCACCATGGGGATCGCTGACCTTATTATATAGGGCTGCACAATGCCCCTGTAGTGCAGTGTAACTAGATATTTTCATCCAACTTCTTGTAGGAGTTTGCCTTTTATTTATCTTACAATAGATGTGATGAGAGTCAATGCCACCATTACTGTGGAATTCTGTGCTAATTCGTCAGTTAGTATGTTCAAATAGTATCTGAAATATCTCAGAAACTCAAGATATTCTGGGAATGTAAAACCATCTATAGCTTTCCACATTTTAGAGTTTTTTTGACAGTATATTCAATAAATAAATCTGTGTGGGGTGGGCGTCTTCTGCTTTGATAAACAGTTTCACTGCATCCACTCACAGTAAATTGAGCATTATTCTTTTTGTCTACTTGACTGGTTCAGCTCAGGTCGATGCAAAAATGGAGTTTGGAAGCAAATTGGTAATGAGTGTGTAAAATATGTCTCAAAATGACAGTGAAGCATTATTATGATGCACTAAATTGTTATAACTCAATAATAGTTTAAAATTGTGTATGAAGTAAAACTGGTCTTATTAGCATGTATAGCGTGAGTGTGCTCATTAAGGCACTCATGTTTTTAAACTCCTCCTCCCGACACCCGCAGCCTTTCATTGGTTGACCTAGTGGGGTTGGCATGGAAACACAGAATAAAGCATGCTAAATTAGGTTCTAAAGAGGCACATCGTCTCTCCAGAGGCAGACGCAGACTGAAACACATACAGACCGTAGAAAGCCAGGGTGGTCTCAGTGCATTATGGGTGCTGTAATTTGTCTAACATATTTGGGACAAGGGGCTGGCGTTAAAGTCACACAAACAACCTATAAACTGAGGTACTCTGAGGCCGCTTGTGCAGTATAGCTTATTAGTAACATGTATTCCAACATGTTCCCCGGTTGTACTTCGCTCAAGGCTCTTGTCACCAGAACTTACAGTATAAGCATGAAAGCCACATTGCTGGGAAATCATGTGAATGGATGTTGACAAAAGGCAGCATTCACTAAATATGCCTGCTTCAGTGTTCTAATTTATCACACTGCGGCACAATGTGAGCCCTCATAACCAGCCTGATCTCTGCTCCAACAGATGTGGTTATAAATCTGCATGCTGTGTTTTAGCCAGTTTTTAAATGTTTTAATCTCGAATCGCAGGTGTCACCAAGAGGCAAGCCTGTCTTGTGTCAGAGCCTCAGGGGGAAACTGTTCCTTTCCCAGAGAGATGGTTTTACCCTCTGCAGTCTGTATCAGCACCTGATGTGGTGAAATCCTTGTGTTTTGTCTCAGGCAGATGATGGCCCTTTCTTCTCAGCTTTCAGCCTCTGGCTTCCTAAAGTAAAGAGAGGTCTATTTTTGTGTCACCTCTGTAATGCTTTATCTGTTAAAAGTTCACCCTTTGTTCTTTACTCCTTATTCCTAACACCAGACTCCTCTTAACATCGCCCCGTGACTCAAATCACCTTCCCGTCCTTAACCTGGGGTTTTAGTCTCATCATTGGCAGCTATTAGAGTTGCTTTTTATTCCCCTACATTTTCTGCCTTTTTGCAACATTGATAATAGTCCTTGTAGTTCACACCAGCCTTTTCTGTTCAAATAACTATGCATTTTGTTCTTATCTGCATTGACGTCAAACTGCTGCTAAATGTCCAAATCACATGATCCACTCTATCAGAGTGGCATTATTCAGCAGATCCAATTCACACTAAGAATAGCAATGACACACATTCCCAAACCCTTTTCCTGATAATAAGGTACGCATGTTAAGCGTTGTCCCATGCAGCTGATTGGCTGGGCTCTGCTGACATTTATGTGCTCGTTATTCAGGTCAGTGAGCTTGGAGTATGGTTGATGTTAGTATCACATTCCTATGAGGACTCTCTTGAGCCCCCCCACTGTATGAAGATGGTGAGCCACTGTGGGGTTTTGTCAGTGAAAATAACAAAATGTTTGTCACTTTACTGTGATCTTTAGCTTTCTCTAGATGACAGAGTTATGTAATTTCCTTCCACATGAGATGGAAAGAGATGATGTATTCCTGCTTAATATAGAGCCAGTAAATCCTTATACATGTGCTCCCATTTCTTATCTGTCTGCAAACTGCCACAATATGTAAAACAGGATATAATTCACAACTTGAACAGATTTCATCTTGCAAAGTACTCATAATGTTTTATTGATTACATAGGAAACAGAACAACATAGATGAGACTATGCACAGAGATATTGTTCTCATCTGAGTATAAGTGGGGTAAGGATAAAGATGTGCCAGTGTACAAGCTGGAGATCTCATCTCAGCAGCATCTTCTTTCTCTCTCTCTCTCTCTCTCTCTCTCGCTCGCACAAAAGTCCACAATGCCATTCATAATGGCTGCTGTCCACTGTCCATTTCACTGTAAGGAGTTCCATTCCTCCCCCAAAACCAGTCTCTACCATAGTTCACAGTGAGATCTGATCATGTTACATATGAGCAGGCGGACACACAGGCGCTGTACAGTTCAAGATCTTGTGCATAAATTAATGGCACATTTTCTGCTACATACATCCAGAGATAGGTGTGGAATGTAAATTTGGTTGTTGCATTAATTTATAGAGCTTCTGCGGTTGCTCTCCTGGAATGAATAAAAACCTAAAGGGACTGGATATTATCAAAGAGACTTGCTGGAAAGAAAGACAAAAACATTTGACGGTTCCTACAAAAAGTGGGAGTAACAAAAGTTAAAAGTACTGTAGAAAAGACAAATTCTGAGTCTGTAGGAAAAGCACCCTTAAAAAGGCACTCGCCCATGTTGTGTGTGTGACTGTGTTCCCAGAAGACATGTAATCTTGCTTATCCTTAGTTACCGATGCTGCTGTGTGTTCAGGTGTGACCCTGAACCTTTCCTGAGTGCATGTCCAGTTGGCTCAGCACCAAAGAGCCAGGCTTGTTGCTTTGGCTCCCCGTAAAGATGTTTTGTGCTTCAGTGCTGTCAGCCTCCTTGACTCTGTTACTGTTGCTTTTACGGTGTAGTGAAGCCAAGAGATGACAGAGACACAAGCCAAGAATTACAGTATAGAAATATTAATTTAAAAAGGGTGGCCATGTGGTTATAATGGAAAAGAAGTTGCAGTCAAAGCCATAATCTGTATAGTTGATTGAGTCAGTCCATTGTTTCATTTTCTTATCTGGGTGCTGCCACCTGCAGCTGCAGGTTTATTACCAACCCTGCGGACAGGAACCTTGGACACAGGTATCTTGGTACGAGTGGGTTCTTTAGCTTGAAGGATTTGGGAGGCAGCGTGAGACTGTGCGCCGTGCTTCACAGGGATCTTTGAGTCACGCGGTACACTGGTGAGGACTTTCGGCTGGGGAGACTGCTGACTCTCCTCCTGGGTGTGTTTTGAGGTGGGCACATTAGCCCCAACATCACTGATTTTATCTTTGCTCCCTGAATCATGTGAGTTGAAATGGGGCCTCTCTCCTTCTAGCACTGGAGTAGGTGGGTCGCTGCTTGCTTCATCATCAACATGTTGACTGTCCCGAACAGGAAGCTTGCCTGCTCTGCCCCCTCCAACTACAGGTATTTTGCTAAGTCCTGATGCCTTTACTTGTGGTATCCTGCTTTCTCTGGAGGGGCCCTGGAGGCTCGATCGTGACTCATTATGTAGTTTTTCTGTTTTGGAAAGCACTGTTTTGGTGCTGTCTGTGCTACTTGGTCTAGTCAGTTGCCCATCCACTGATTCCTGTCCACTGCTTCTCATCTTAGCAGAGGCTGGTGCCTCACTCGGCCGAGGTGCAGGGGTAGAAGGAGGAGAAGTGACAGGGCAAGGGGCAGCGATAAGTGCCGTAGGAGCTTTAGATTGAGAAACTGGGATCAGCGCAGGAAGCTCTTTAGGTACAGAAATTGGGACACAAACAGGGGTAGGAGGGACAGTATATACTGAAACTGGGATACAAGTAGGGGCAGTAGGGTCTTTAGATACAGAAACTGGGATCTGAGCAGGAGGGGCTTTAGATTGAGGAACTTGAATTTGAGCAGGAGCAGGGGGGTCCTTAGACACAGAAATTGGGATTTGAGCAGGGGCAGGAGGGGATTTACAATGAGACACTTGCATTTGAGTAAGAGCAGGCAGATCTTTAGATACAGAAATTGTGATTTGAGCAAGAGCAGGAGGGGGGGCTTTAGATTGAGAGACTGTGATGTTACCCAGAGAAGGCGGTGCTGGGAATGCTGTGGAAACAACAGCATGAGTGGTAGGGGCTGGAGTCAGTGTGGGAGCAGGGGGCATCTTATCTAAAGAGACTCGTGCAGGAGTGGGTTTGGTCATGGAAGGAATCTTATCTAGAGAAGCTGAAGATGGTGTTGGGACAGATGCAGGGCTGGGTTGGGTTTTAGCTGTGGCAGACAGGGTAGAGGAAGGACAAATATCCATCGGGCTAGAGGTGAGAGTAGACTTGGAAAGGGCCACAGATGCTGAATCTGAGGTTGTAGTTGGTGTGGGAACCGTTGTAATCTTGGACGGGATGACCGGTGCAGGAAAGGAGGGTTTGTTTGTAACAGTGCAGGTTGGTGATACTATCACCTGGGCTTTAGATTGTCCTGCAGTTGAACAGTTGAATTTAGCAGGTGGAGGATGGGTAAAAGCAACAGGGGTGGGAGGGCTATGGGTTTCTGGTGGAGGTTTAGCTGGCGCAGGTGGTGGAGTAGCTACAGGGCTAATTTTACTTACTGAAGCAATTATTGGAGGAGGCGCTGCAATCTCTGAAGCCAATTTGTTAGCCGTAGAAGAAAGAGTTGGACTTATTGAGGGAGCCTTGACTACAGTGGCCGTCGTGGTCGGGGGAACTGTGGTAGTAGGAGAAGTGGAGCTCGGTGTGGATTTAATTGTTATCGAAGGGGAAGACGTTATTGGTGCCAAACGGCTTGTTAATGTTACAGGGGTAGTTGAGGGTTTTGCTGCGGTGGGTGTAAAAGTAGATTTAATTTTAATGCTGTTGGAAGGCTCATAGGCTGAAGTAGCGTCTGAGCTCTGAGTCTGAGTAGTCAAAGTGGAAGATTTAGTCAATGTCGTGATGATGCTGCTCGGCTTGGCAAGAGGAGATGAGGTTGGAGTTGTCTTTGTCAGAGGAGTAAAGGATTGTGTCTGGGCTGTTGTGGGGAAGACTACAGGAGAGGGCTTTGTCGTAGCAGCAGTGCTGACAGAGGTAGATGTCAGCGGAGAGGAGATGGTGGGTTTGGAGAAGAGAAATGTGGATGATGGCGTGACTTCAGTCACCACAGCACTGATAGCACTGCTGGCTTTTCCCCATTCTGCCTCCACATCAGCCATGATGTCTCTACCCCCTGAGATTGAGTCAAAGGTCAGGAGAGAGGAGATGTCTGCCAGCAAGGAGCTGAGGCTGTTATCACCGGGTACCAAGGGCGGTTCAGAGGCGGGTAAAGGCGGCACATGCTCATTAGTTTTACTCACATTGCCTGCTGTTACCTGGGGAGTTATGGTCTCTGATGGGGCCGTGGCTGCACTGTCCTGTGTTGTTAAACTCTTGACAGGCTCACAGCTCTCTGAGCTGTCCAGAGAGCGAGGCTGGGATTTTGGTGTGAGGGTGAGGTCCTCTTTGATGATTTCCACACTGTTTGCGCGGGACAACATGAGAAGTGGGCTCGGAGGGGCATCCGCTTTGTCCTCTTTATCTTTTGACCGGAACTTAATATTGCCAAAGAGATCCTTCAGCCCACGACGCTGCCGACCCACTGGCTGGGACACGGTGTGGACTCGGCGGCCCCCCACATCTCTCCGGCCACCCCGCAGTAACGATAGGAAGCTGAGGGACTTGGCTGAGCCAGTTGAAGAAATGGAGGAGCGAGTAGGGGCGGCAGCCTGAACGCCATCTTCGCAAAGCGGCTCCTCCTCTGCCTGCTCCATCTCTCCTTGGCTCATCTCCTGCCCCTTCCCCGTGTCTGGCTCGTGCTCCGAATCTGGTGCAGCAGACTCCGATAATCCATCTGGGGTTTTGCTCCTGTTAACAGGTGACTTGTTGTTTCCATCCCCTTTGCTACGAATAGAAAAGATGTTACCTGGCTTGCGTTTGCCAAACAGCTTGAATCCTTTTCTGATTTTTCCACTCGACTGGGATTCACAAGGCGGGGGGTCCATGTTCTCCATTTGTACATCCATCTTCCCTCCGTTTCCCTCTTTCTCTGTATCCTCCTGTTTTTTGCTGCAGTTATTATTCCCCAGCCAGTAGATTGAGCATTTATATCCAGACCTTATCTGTATCACCGTCTGTAGACGTGCTTTACCTTTGCTGCTCTCAGTGCTGTCTGTATCCCTCTCTCTTGCTATCTTTCCCATCCAGCCCTTTCTCCTCTGTTTCTCCCTTGAAAGCCCCTCCCCTTTGCCTCGTTTTTGTCTGGCTGCTCTCCCTGGTTGCCATAGCAACTGAGGAGCTAAGCAGCTTTCGTCAGCAATGCAGAGCCAGGGGCTGTCATCAACCCACCCTGAACACAGCTTTCTCTTCCTCTCTCTCTTCCTCGCTGTCTGATGACTCTGTGTACATAAACAGCAAAGACAAATAGTCCATTAATAGGGCCAAATTTTGAATTCCGAATGATCTGGATTCATATAAACATCTCATCCAGATGAAAGCTCTGTACCTCTATATGCAGCCTAATAATCTTTTAATGAAAGAGATTTGCTTTTATTCTAACCTTGTTTCAAAAACCTATAGTAACGCCAGTCTGTTAAAAATGTTATACAATTCAATAGTAATTACTTATTGCATAAAGTCCACCAATTTATTACATTCAAATTTGGGAGATAATTAGCATATTGACCTATTTATCTATTTGTACAGTATTTTTCTCTTTCAACGTATCTACTATGCTGGATATTAACACAAATTAGAGAACATTAAAAAAACAAAAGCAATTGTACTGATTCCTGTGAAGTGTAAATGTTGATATTATCATAAAATCTAATTAAAAGTGATTAAGGGCATTACTTTCTGAACATCTTAACAGAGTCAACAACAGTCCAGAAGACAATCGAGCCATTGAGAATGGTTACATAATTGTAAATGAATGAATAGATTTCATTCAAATGAAAAGGAAAACAAATGTTATTAAATTATATTGAGTATGGTAGTGTTAATATGATCTCTTATTGTCTGTTTTTTTGTCGATATCATTGTCTAAATTTTTTGTTACATTTTTTGAATTCTATCATTCAGTAAAAGGTGAGATTTTTTTTAATCTCATCTCTGGAAAATGTTACATCAAATGAAATCCTCTAATCGACACAAGTCATTATTTATTTTCAGGTGTTTGATGTGACAAAACATTGTTATGAATCTTACTTGCCAGTCTATAGGAATAAATGTATCATACACAGATTACCTGACAATTTAGTCTGAATTTAATCCTAGGTCGTCATCTGCATCTTGTTAGTAGATGTTCATTAAGTGTTATGCGTTTAATGGAAATTCTGCTTGCTTGAAAAATGACTTTTAACTTTTAAAATAAGGAACTGTAATATTACTTGAACCCAGAAATGCTGGTTTGTTGTGTATATTGTTTTAAAATGGAAACCTTCTGTTCAGGTTGACCTAAAAACCAATCAGCATTACAAATGTTTTTTTGTCCTGATCCACAGTTGCTAATATACCATTATTTATGACCAGGTTAATGGATGAGGTTTTTGGGTGGAACAATCACGGCCTCTTGTGGTTGTTTAAGAAACAATATGTGGCACAGTTTGGCTGTGGATGGCTGTGAAATGCCCATTGAGTCTGAAAATAAAGCTGCTGTCTCACCCACGTCTATTCCCTGTCCCAAATAAGTCTGAGTAAGTGGGTCAGCAATCTTTGAACAAATCTGTCTGGTTTTCCAGGCTGTGTTAAGACGCAGTCGGAGGTTTAAGGATACAGTCACACTGGTACGGAGAGTTGTAGAGGACATACAGAGAAATACACCATACGAATTAATTTTACAGGGAGCATAAAGGATTGCAGCAGAGATGGACTGACATGAGATTCATGATTCATTCAATTGAAACTAAATAAAAATAAATGCTCATTTCATCCTGCTCAGTCAACAATAGAGAAAAAACATTCTTTTTATTCAATGTTTTGGTGATTAGATACTCGGCATAGGATAACACATGCAGCCTGGGCACTGTAATGGAATACAGACATACATAACCAATTGACTACTGTGCCTGTATTTACTGCCCACTTTACTACAAAAAAATACATAAGATGTCATTGTAGGCCTCACTTCAACACCTTTTCACCATTATTGTAATGACCACAGTCTCTCTCTCACTCACTCACTCTCACATACACGCGTTAACACAAATAAATAGGTGTTTTTATTTACTGTTTCTAGGCAAATTGACCACTTTGCCAATTTTCAATCTTTCATCCTCTCCATTGGTCCCAGTATGACATTCATATATACATTATGCTGTTACACTTCTCTGTACATTCTGTTATCTTGTAGGAAGACTCTAGTCTGTTTCTCTCCTCCAGATCCTAATTACAGGCTGAAAACAAAAACACCATCATTCCAGTGTCTCTAATAATTCTGTATCTTTTTAAACCATTAAAGCCTAAAGAAATAGCGTGTCATTGTGTGAAGTATGTATATTCACTTTCTTGCTGAGACTTAGGTGAGATGATTGATACCACTCTCATATCTGTTTGGTAAAGACTGTATGAGACACATTAACAGGACTCCAGGAGGTCACTGCCGACAGCCAAGAAAAAGTCCTGCACAAAATCCCCAGTAAAATCATAATGTGTCATGTTAACACTTTGGTTTGTGCAGATTACACAAAAGAGATATAAAGTGTTAATTAGTCAACTTTAGAGGTGTTGGTGGGGGATTTATTTTAACCTTTACCTCCAGCTGTTTTCCCACTTTTTTCTAGTGTTGATGCCAAGCTAAGCTAACTGGTGGTAGCTTCATTACTGCAGACATGAGAGTGGTATCGATATTCTTATCCAACGCTTGGCAAGAAACTGAATGAATTCATGTTGCAAAATGTCAGACTAATCCTATTCTCCTCTATCTACCATCTATCAAAGAGTATTGGTTCGGGACATCTCTGACATTTCTGCGTCCATTCCAGAAGTGTTTTCATTTGTGAAGGCAGAAAGTAGTCATTTAGGTGAACCAACCCTTTAAGTTCTGTCACCTTCAGGATACAGATAATGACAAATGTCAGTGAGAGATGTGTGAAATGTACAAAGAAATAGGTTTTAAAGGAACCAAGTAGTGATGTTCTCTACACTTACATTTGACTGTGAATGAGGTATAATATTACATCAAATGAAAACAGTTTATCAGACTCAGTTTGACGATTGGGCGATCTCTTTACCTAGATGATCGCTTACATTAAAGAGCAGAGCTGACTTCCACTCTTTCACTGTCTCTCTCTTTTTGTTTTAGACATCATGCTCCATGAGAGCAGCCTGTTGGGCAACTGTAGCGTTCTGGTCGTTGTCATGTGCCACAGAGGGAAGTGTGTCATATATACGACGGTACAAAAACCGATTGACCAGAGTGATGATGAACATCTCCATGATCATCATCTGCTGACTCAGCACTGCGAGACAAAGAAAAAAGAGAGTGAGAGAGAAAATCAGGAGCTCAGATGGATTATTTCCCATTTCACTTCACACATCTGCTGCAGCGCATGCAGAAAGATATTCAGGGCTGTTTCTTACTGGATCCACGCGCTTGAGAGGAGAAGGGAGGCGCACAGGCGATGGTTCCATCCAAGGCCAGGATGTTAATGATTGATGTCTGCAGCTGACTCAATACAAGTACTAGCTATGGAGAAAACCAATAAGTGATCAGTTACATGCTGGATTTTGGTATTAAGAAATTAAACAAACTGCATAAAGGTTTTCCCCTCACCGGGTGAAGAAATGCAGGATAAATATAAAATACCTAGGTATCGTCTATGCAACAAAAGCATATATGAAGCATACATATGAGATTGCTTGTGTTGACTCACTTGGTACATGGCATACTTGGGCACAATATTGAGGCTGCGTAGAAAGCTGTTAGTGTTCATGAAGATGATGGCAACAGGCCAAAGGGAGGTGAGCGTGAGAACGCCAATGAATGGGTTAATCCAAATGGCCGTACCAGTGATCTCCAGCTGAAAAGAGACAAAGAAATATTTACATTTCATACTCATTTCATTTTCAGTACAATCACACATGTAGGGAAGCATTTCAAATACTTACATCAGAGAGATCAAAGTTGCCGTTTGTCCACAGTATTATGGAGAGGACAGAGAGCGCCGTCTTTAGGATTGCATACTGAAGAGCACCCAGCTTCAGCCAGAAAAACAATCGCCTGAATGATCCCATCCAAAGAAAGATGCACATTAGAAACCAATCATAAGAATATAGAAGAAGCATATAAAGAATCTAGATAAAATCAGGATTAAATTACCTTAAAAACCTCAATTTATGAGCAGTAAAGAACATAGGCTTGAATTATTAGAGCCAGAACAGTAATGCACAGACTATTTGTATAAACAGTTATAAATACCGGGATATGGGCACACGGGGTAAACAGGGGCAGCAGCAGCAGCAGGGTCCTGTGTTGATCCTAAAGGTTTTATCAGAAAACCGCTCCAGAAAAACACTGCTGCCTCCAAACTCCTCCACCATCAGAGCCAAGACCTTATACACCACCACTGCAAAATAACTATACAGAGAAAGAGACGTAAGTTAAGCCTGTTTATAGAGAGCAGGTAGAGTATGTAAAAATTCTCAAAAATCACTGAACTGAACTTCATTTTCACAGTATGGAGCCAAATTACATTTAACGTTTCATTTATTTATAATTACATAAAAACACACCTACTCTTGACTAGTGATGACAAATCATAAACAGCCATTGTTAGTGGATTTTGGTAAAATTTAAAAAGATTTCCTGGTTTTCATGGGAGCGGAGCACATGCTGGTTGGCGTTGTGACATGATCTTTGAGTGTATAATCATTTATCGAGTGGTTAAACAGTGATCTTTAACTAGTTCATGTTAGGCCGACATATTGTCATGGCTTTTATTATGTTTACTCAGTGGTAAATTAGCTGATACTCTATCCTTATTGTCTTACAGTGAGCATGCGTGGACGTCCGCAGGGTGCCATGGTCCTGCTAAAGGAAACAGGACTGTTGAAACTAGGATTTCGGATGATTTGTCTGGTTAGTCTGTTGAGCTAAATATACATAAATAAACCTTTATGGAGGGAAATATAATAAAGAAAGATATGGCTTTCTATTATAGCCTAGAAGCTATATATCTGGAAGCTATAGTATATCGGTCACAGCTATAATAACAGACACTGGTCACTGGTAGCCTTGTTGTTAAAAGTAAAAAAGGAAGCAGCTAAGAGACAACATCTGTAACTATACAGACAGTTTTATCTTGCTAAAATGACATTATAATGACACAGTCGATGTCATTGTCAGTTATTCTAGAATATGGACAGAAACCCCAATATCATATTTCAGCTTTATATAAATGTCAATGAAAGAATCCCTCTGCTGTATGCAAAAATACTTTGCCCTGTGTAGTAATTTTGGTGTAGTTAAGAGAAAATGTACCAATTAGATGTCATGTCTGTGAGCATGACTGCCCTCGGGATCCACATCCCAAAACAGGACATGGTGGCAATGGCCTAAAAGAAATACAATAATGTGCATGAAAACAAAAAATTGCAGTATCAGCAGTACATTAATATAGCATGGTTTGTTTGATTTCATGTTGTATTTAAAAGCGCCTTGTATCAGAGTTCTTGAAACTTATTCCACAAATGAAGCAGTGGATAATGATTTGATTTCAGATTAGCAGCTAAGAGGCCTGGATGCTTACTGGTGCTGCACCGTTTATCCACATGATGGTCGTCTTCTTGGGGTAGGGCAGTTTTTTATAAATATAGACGCACTGCTCCAGGTACAGCAGCAGGGAGATGCAGGACATTGAGGTGAGAATGGCGTACAGGCAAGAATCAAACACATCTAGCTCTGATGTAAAAACAGTAGGAGCAGAGAGGGACATAGAGGGGCTAAGATTATTACACAGTACAGTACATATACAGTATACACGCTATGTGAAATAAATCACACACAAACAGCACATGCTTGGGTTAAAATAAAGTACTTAAAATAGGGTAAGAATGCAGCTTTTTAAAAGAGTTCATTCTAATATAAGACAGCATTTCAACACAATGTCATAAAAGAGCTTTTGTTACTCCTCCTGTAAGCACATTTAACTCTGACTGTACATCCATGACTGTGTACTAAGTACTAGCAGAGTATTTTTTTCTTTGTTGAACTGGAATTGTTAAATTTTGGAACAGATAAATAACAAATGATCAAAGAATGAACCAATATCATATGGTACACTCAAAGACTCTCAAACACAAAGATACAAGCCTGACGTTGCTGACTTGAACCACTAATGGCATTAGCTCAGATCGGTTGAGGAAACATTATCAGCGAGCAGGATGTGGTAATGTGGATCACTTACGCTTTATCACATCGATAGCCAGCGGTGGCTCTTGTAAACAAGCTGGATCAATGGTGCTGTTGAGGGCTTCCTCCATGGCATGCAGATGTTCCTCTTGACCAAACTCAGTTTAAAAACAAATGGTCCAGACAATTTAAATTGAACTCGGCTTTCCCTCCTAGCAGAAATTACTTGAGTAGATCCTGATAAGTAGGTTGTAATTGTAAAATAAGGTCTACTTAAATAATCAGTTTCCCCTTTACTTTGCAGTGTCTGCACATGGAGTCTAGTAGGAGATTCAACAGCAAGTGTACTTTACCCTTTAGGTGACTTTGTAGAAGTGAAGGTGGGATGGCAGGCTCAGAGCTTACACGCTGATGAGTACACCTCCATAAGTAACTGTTGCTCATTCATTCACAGACTTGAGTCCCAGTAATTACAATAACACCAAGGTCAGAGTTTTCATTAAAAGGGTGAGACTCACTGAGTGTGTCAAGAGAGATGAACTTTGACAGGGTGTGTTGTTTCATTCCTAGTAAATATAAAAGTCTGTAAAAAGATAAAAGGGTTTTCTTCAAACTTGAGTTATAAAGAACCTATTTTATAATTCAGTGCATTTTGTACACATACCTCTTCTGAGTAAAATTACATTACTTACATTTTTATTTACATTGGTTTGTCATTACTTTGCCACGTTGTGTCCCCAGCTTCTCTCTTTAAATCTAAATCCGGACTTGACTACTGAATTCTGACAATAAATATTGTGCTGTCAGCATCAGTCTTAACAAAAAACGCATGTGGTTGGCGGGACATAAAAGTACTATATAATTAGGTTTAATTGAAATGTTTTTGAAAGGTTCACCTTTTTACACACAAATAATCACTAAATGTCAATACGTTACCCAGAGAGGCAAAAGAAAAAACATAAGATTAATGTACCTAACAGCATAAAGTACATAAAAATTAGGGCAACCTATAACAACTATAACATTAAAATTCAACATTAATGCAGCAGTGATATTAATCCAAAAACATATATAATAGTAAAACACTGACAGGGCCCTTTTCTTTTTGCAGAATGAGTACTTTTACTTTTGATACTTTAAGTACATTTTGCTGTTGAAACTAACATACTTTTACTTAAGGTTTAGAATGCAGGACTTTTACTTGTAGTGGAGTATATTCAGTGTGGTGTTGATACTTTTACTTAAGGATCTGAATACAAACACTGTTTTTAAAGGATATAATCACAAGTTGAATTAAATTAAATGTGGGTGGTTGGCGATTGTGCTCAGATTGTCCCAACACTTGTGGAGTGAAAGAACAGTGAATGTTGCTAAGCTTATGCAACAAGTAATCCCTGAAAAATGTCATGAACATTCGAGATTCATCATTGAAGAAAAAAAATCCTGGATAATCCTTCAGATAAGGGGTTCCAAGAGTTTACTTTTTCCAAAGAAACTCTTGAGTGTGGAGACTCTTACAACTTTATCGGTTGCATCGTAATGGAGAGGTGAACAGCACTGAGTTCATTCACCTTTCCCCAGGTAGCCATCTAGTCCGTTACCAACTCATAAAGCTTCTGTGCCAGAAACATAACTACAAGACAATTTTTCTTGGTGGCCACACAGTACAAGTGACCACTTTAGATTTAACCAGACTAAAGGCCAAAACACACAACTACTGGCCTTTAGCGGCTGTGAGACTATACTCAGGCACAGTAATATTTTGAGCTACAGTAAATGCTAATGTCAGCATGCAACATACTGATGTTTGTATAAGGTTTGCCACCTTTACTAGAGTTCCTGCAGGCATAAGGTATATCAAACATGTGATTCGACTGGGATCTGGACAAATCTATAGTTTAAAGCTGGTTATGGTAAACATCTGAAGAGGTATGGCTGAAATCCACAAAGTCAGTCCTCTGCAGAGTTGTTTCACAGCCAATTCCTCTAATTTGTTAGAAATCACAGCACACCTGTGTTTAAGATGAAGAACCACACCTTATTTTCTTAAATTACATTTATTATTACAGAACAGGGATCACTCTGCATGAAAAATCTTGTCTCATTAAAAAACAGCACTTCTAAAGAGTTCTAATTACATCAGCAGCTCTAGCTGCTTGGTTCAGTCAGTGGAGTTAGTTGTAAAACTACTGTGAGTACATTCACATGGGCTACCACTCACACAGTAATATCTACACATAATTATCTACAGAGCAGTCCGGCAAACCCAAGAGTGCGGTGCATCACTTCCACTAAAAGGAATGTAATATAATGAAACAGCTGCCAGGAGTACAGAGAGAAGCATTTATGATGGTACTAGCCTACTCTTTCATTGCTGGTATATAAAGCTCATCTTATATGTCCTGGTTCAGGCTCAAGGACACAGTGGCTCAAATGTCCCTGAACTTTCTGACAATTTTCAACGGCTTTATTGTGGTTTCATTTTCAAATTAATCTCAAACTGGAACAACAAATGGAAAAAAAAAAAACAGATCATTGGGATTAACAATCAAGATTGATTAATTTAAAAAACACATACTGCAGCAAAGGATTGATCATGAAAGTGGAAACGTTCTGTGGACTTAACGAAGAGGACGAACATGATCGTCCATTCCTTTTAAAAAATGAAATATAAAAACAAATAAGCCATTACAATACAATCAAAAGACAATGCAATTAATTTATGAAACTTTGAAAAATTAATAAGTTATATATATTTATAGTGCAATGAAAAAACGGCAATGTCACCCATAATTACTCTGCATTATATGTGATTTATTGGTTGTGTCTTAAATAATTAAATAATTGAAATGAGAATAAACCATTTAAATGGAATTAAATGGAATTTGGTCCTTACATTTTAAGCTTATTATCACCTGCATGTTTGACCACAGTATCAAATTCAAAATGTAAAAAATAAATATCTCATAAGTGTAAACAAAGACCTTTACATTTAATGCAAACTACATTAGACCACTTGATAATTGACTACTGGTCTGAATAATTGCACTGTGCTTGGAGTTTAAAACTGATGACATATTGCACACACTGTTGAAATGTTTCGCCCTTTTGTTACCATACATACCATAACATCACTTTAGTGGCTCCCACTGCTCTGCATCAAGCACAAGCAGACTTGAGGTGCAGTAATTAATGCTTGATTAATACTGACAAAAGGATTAATCTTTAGTTGAAATGTATGATATGATTAATAATTCATACACAGAAAATGGAGTCATTGGCTCAGGGAGCAAAGCAGTCCCAAAGTTTTTCAGATGCAATAACAAAACACTTGAATGTCTTTGGCTCAAAACAAAGACAAAACCTGTGAACCACCTCGGCTTCAGACTGGTGCAGTCTACGAGGTCGCTGTATAGTCTGTTGACATGACAGTATTGTCGTCGTGCTAGTTTAAAAGCACGCTGCATGAAGAATGGTCAATGTAATGTGCATACAACACATGTGGCTTGAGGCTGCTCTATGAAACTCTAAATGAGGGTGGAGGACGGCTCCTGTTGAGGCACTGATGCTCCTGGTTTAAGGCATCATAGTTGACGGGTGCCACCTACAGGAACAGCCAGCAAATTACAAATCAACAAAGGAGGAGGATGAACCAGCAGAACGCTACAGTACTCATGTCATGTCCACATACCTGCTACGGCTCACTCTCCATAGTGACTGAGACGGTCTGCCCCCCGTCTGAAAGGAAACAGGGAGGACGCAAGAGACATTTCAGGAACTGTTGCTTTTTGAGCATAAAACTAAAAAACACTTAACATATAAGCTGTAATGCAAAAAATGAAAATGTGAGAAAAGGCATCAACAACTTACCAATTTTCTCTTTACCGTCGTCCTCTGTGTGTTGTATATCGTTACCAAGCACACCAGGGTTGTTCTCGCCATCAGCAGGGCTGTGATTAAAGTCACATTAGAGATTAATACTCAGCAAACAAAACAGAGCAAACAGGTCAAAAGAAAAAAAAAAATAAAACATCACAATACTAGCCTTTTGCCATTTTGCTGGAGGACACCGTTTGCTTGTTCGGGATCTATGTGTACCAATCTGGTAACAAAGGAATGTCCGTCTCCCAGACTGATAAAATAGATAAAGACAGCATTGATAAACATAGCATTGGATGGATTCAGGGTTAATTGTACTTTGAGGGGGGAAAAACATATGTCATTATTTGCATAATTGTGATTGCTTAGGTGATTGATGGCAGCAGTTATGTTAGGCGAGCGTAGTCTTTACCTTGAGAAAACAGGAAACATCCAGTACTTTGCTTGGTCTCCAAACACCTCAGATACATTTCGGCTAAAGCCTAGAGAAAACCCGTTTTTATCTGGGCCGTTTGTGAAGACTGGAGCCCTAAAAGCCTCTGAAAATGGACAGAAAAATATGGTTAGCGGCAACTTTTAAAGGATATAATCACAAGTTGGATTAAATGACATATTTATCGGTAGCTACCTATGGTGGTCCTGTTCTTTCCCACGAGCCATAGATGGTAGCTGAGAAGTGACACGATGCTGATAAAGAACAGGGCTGCCACGAAAAACAGAAACAAGATGTGGAATTTGGCATGCGTGTCAGGCAGCTCTTTCTGCAGACAGAACAAAAAGGGACAAAAGTGTCAGCCTTATCAGTCTGAAAAAATATTTCTTGTCTTCATGTCAAGTCGTCTTCACCTAACTACAGTAAAGTAGATAATTAAACATTTTCTTCTTATTTTGTTTGCCCAATTCAACATCTCCCCTTTGTCTAAGCATTAGTATTTTATTTTGCTATAACACAATTTACTCCCTTCACTGTTAGACTACGTGACAGGAGCCATTGTCTCATGCAAAGCAGTATGCTGTAGAGGATCCCCTGATAAGCACATGCCACACTGGTGGACCACAGGGACACAAACAAAGCGGTTGATGCAGAATAGTGGCTGATCACATGCCTCACCAGTCTGACTGCAAATATATTTCTAGGTTTAAATTAAATAAATTGTTAAATGAAATCCTACAACCGCCTTTAACAAACTGCAACCACAGCCAGCATTCACACGCAAGAGCATGCCCATTTATAATGAAAAGAAAAAAAAAAAAAGGAAGTTTCTCTACTTACGGTCCAGAACTTGATGAAATACTGGATGACTGTAGCACAAATTACTAAACAGTAGAGTGATGCATAGGCCAAGAACAAGACAAAGTACTTGTAGGTTGAGAACCCAACACAGTTATTCACCCTGAAAAAAAAAAAAAAAAAACATTATGGAAACAAGACAGAAAGTGAAATATGTTCATCTCACTGCATTTTCTTAAAAACCGCTTAAATGCAGAGTTAAACGAGAAAAGCCTACCAGGGGCAGTGATGGTCCATTTTCAGAACACACCTAGAAGAATAAGAATAAGGAAAGAATACATCCTGTTAGTACCATCCAGTAGTTAACATTTTAGACATTTTGCAGACAGTTACACAGAAACAATGAGCAGATGGTGTCAGCTTTATAACATACATACTCAACTTACTCAATATTCTAAAAAGAAATGCGCATTTATCTGTGTTTATGTTAAAATGATTTAATGGTTTTATGGTAAATATTTTTATGATTTTTTTTATGATAAAATGTTGAAACCACACATTTGCAGCAAAACCAAAGACTCAGTTTAATAATTTATTGTCTTATTTCTCAGCAGCAACATATTTGCATTCTCTCTTCACTTTCTGTTTCCAGAAGCTACTGTTAATGTTGCCAGAAATAATGACTTTTGGATGTTCGGGAACATAAAAATCAGAACACACACACACACACACACACACACACACACACACACACACACACACAC